>VZUH01002557.1:0-45577 GCA_013401175.1 Xiphorhynchus elegans
AATCTTTTTAGATTAATGCTACAAATAAATCTAGGGATGCAGAGAAAAACATTTGTTTAATTTCTCTGTTCAAACTCAAGTTTAAGTGCATTTCTGCACATGAAAACAAAATTTTATCAGTATATGCTAAATTTAATATAATTTTTATTATGTGGAATTATCTACTGTAGAGGAGAGATCCAGTCTTGCCTTCCACGTAGACATGGAAATATAAATCTAATCGTCTGCCTAGGAGACTTTTATCCATGTATGTTAGAAAGCATTTTTGGTTTTGTTCATGGAAAAGGTAGCAGATAGGACAAATTGATGTATTAAGTTGAATTTGAAGGTCTTTATCATAGGCTGTTGGTCTTTTACATTCTTATGGTCCTATGACAATAACTCATTAAAGAGACTGTTCAGAGTGAAAAATGAATACATTTCAGCTAATTCAATTAATACAGTCTTATTAATCTTTGTTAAGATGAAAGCCTTCCTCTTGAAAGGACCAGTGACCTTTGATATAATATTGGAGTTTCTTCCAGGGATACATTAAGTAATCTTACTGACTGAATTAAATGGAAGGGAGTTTTGTGAGTGGGGCTACATTGTTTCTAATGCAAGTGCTACCATGAGCTCAGAAAGGAGACAGATATAAGGAAATCTACATGGCCTTTTAGTAGCAACTGGTCAAGATTAATTTGTTATATTAGTATGACCCGCTCAGCTCAATTCTGATATTGTTTTAATATGCTGGATTTGTTGTATGGAAGTCTAATGCATTTGTTGTCTTTTTGGAGGAAAAGCAGCTTCATAGGCTAAAATATAAAAATAATTCTGACCAATAAAATTTTATTCAGACTATTAATATATGATAAAAAAACCCCAAAACTGTGATTAGAATCAGACTTATGATATGGACCTTCCTGAAAGAATGTGGCTGGCTGCTGATGTTTGGTTGGTTTTGGCATCATTATTGCCAGATGGTATTTATCACATCTATTGTGCATGTTTGGGGAAAAAATCCTCAGTAGGAAAAAGCAGCTAGAGTGACTGTTCCCAGTTTAAGTGTCGCTGCTCTCAGCAGTTTGATCTAACATCACATAGGTGTTCACTGGTGGAGGAGAGGCAGCGCATGAGCTGGCAATGTGCGCTTGCAGCCCAGAAGGTCAACCCTATCCTAGGCTGCATTGAAAGGAGCATGGCCAGCAGGCTGAGGGAGGTGATTCTCCCCTCTGCTCTTGTGAGACTCCACCTGTAGTACTATGTCCACTTCTGGGCTCCTCAACGTAAGAAGCGGGTGGACCTGCTGGAGTGAGTCCTGAGGAGGGCTGCAAAGGTGATTAGAGGGATGGAGCACCTCTCCTGTGTTGAAAGGCTGAGAGAATTTGGTCTGTTCAGCCTGGAAAAGAGATGGCTCAGGAGTGACCTAATTGTGGCCTTCCAGTACTTGAAAAGGGCATGCAAGAAAGATGGAGAGGGACTTTTGACAAGAGCATTTTGACATGGACAAGTGGCTTCAAACTGAGAGTAGGTTTAGATTAGGTATTAGGAAGAAATTCTTTCCTGTGAGGTTGGTGGGACACTTGAACTTCCCAGGTTTCCCAGAGAAGTTGTGGATGCCCCCTCTTGAGAAGCGTTCAAGGCCAAGCTGGATAGAGCTCTGAGAAACCTGTCTAGTGCAAGGTGCCCATGGGCAGGAGGTTTGGAGCTAAGTGATCTTTAAGGTCCCTTTCAAGCCAGGCCATTCTATGATTATAGAAGCATACAGAGTTAAGCAGGGCAAGGATTTAGTTTGCTACTTTCATTCAGTCTTCAGGATGCCTATAAAATTCACATGGTCTTGTAACGAGCATAATGGATGAAATATAGATTTATTTTTTTCTTCTTGAGGTCATCAGTGGAAGGTTGGATGGGACAGCTGAAGGGCACATTGCATAACACAACTACAGTGCAGGTAAAGGCACCAAAAACACCAGAACTGCTCAGGTTTTCCTTCTCCCTCAGTACCAATGGGATCACTTCAAAGCAGCCACAGAAATGCTCCAGTAGGAAAGTTCAAACAGATGGCTAGTGTAGCTCTGATCCTGCCCTCAGGGTCATTCTGCAGAGCAACACAGACATTTGTCATCTGTATTTCTCACTATGATGGTATTGGAAATGGAGAGATTGGTTGCTTGAAGGATTTTACTGTAAATGTGGCTAATTAATCTCCAACATTGGTTCGGGATTTTCTGTTCCACATACTTATCTCCAGTCTGTTCCTTGACACATATGAATTCAAATTGTTGTATCTCGCCAATGTATTTGGGGGGATTTGAGCATGCAGATTTGGAGACTGGAGAGGATTTTGGTTAAGCTTCAAGAAGAAAGAAAGACAGACTGGCATATTTCCAGAAAATTGACAGTGGTGGATTTATGGTTACGCTAAATCTGTGGTGAAGCCCCAAAAGCTTTGCACAAGTGTCAATATTCAAATAAAAATGTTTTTTGTAAAGATTTTATTACCTTCAGGTAAGAAAAGGCTTCTTTTGAAATGAAATATATTGAAAACTGCAATATTTTGAGATGTATATGCATATGCAGATTGCTGACTGAAAGTGCCATTTTATAGCAATGTTCCATAAAAATTGTGGTTAAGGGAAGATAAAGAAGAGCACTTCTAGTTTATTACTGATCTTCAATTAACCTGTCAAAATCAAGAAGTATACCTCTTGAAACTGATACAGTAACTAAAATCATCAGTGGTAGGGGAAACAGAGCAAAGTTTATCTGCACTAAGTAGGATAATCTGCTATTACTCTAAAATCTGGTGATTGTGCTTATTACCTGGTGACTGTACCATCTTTATTCACAGTGGTGGTGATTTCAGACCTGCCTGCCAGACATCCAGATTCGAATTGAATAGTGAAGACTACAGCATTGTCAACTGCATTAAAGTGCATTGGACCTGAAAGCATCCCATTTTGCTTTAACTCAAATGAACAATGCAGCTTATATTCAGCGGAAGGTAGGGTTCCCAGTTCTTGACAGGAAGCCAACTGACTCAACAATATTTAAAAATTTGGGAGGGATCAGGATTAGTGTTCCACAGGCCTGATTCTGGACCAAGGTAAGAGATTTACTTTGAGAAAGGGCTGCCCATGAAAGCTAACATGCATTCTATCCCAAGGCAGCATAAACTTGTGTTTAAGTATATCATACATATAAATTTCATAAAGTGTGTCATATCTTGTTTGGTGCATAATCAAGATAGTTTATAAGGACAGAAATGTCAGTATTTTTAATTATTATTAAAAAAGGTTGTAAAATTATTGAGAAATGTTCTTGAGAGTGAGAGAAAAGATACAGATAATTTCTATGACCAGAATAGTACTTAAATTTGCAAACTATTGCTTATGAAGTTTAAGAACAGGCATTTTTAAAGAAGCAAATAAGAGCTACGTTTTTTTTCACAAAGCATATAAATGGTCCTGAGCATCTTTTAAAATTTATGAACACTAGGGCAAAATTGTAAAGATTATATATCACTGATAGTAATTTTTACAGCATTATTCATTTTTACTTTGCATCTTAGTTACAAGTGCCCCTAATTGCTATAATAAAATCTAGTTTACTTTTTGTAAACATAGCCTTTTACATACTAAGAGACTAATTCTGAAATAATTATTTCAACTCTCTGTATGCTGAGCTACTCAACAGTTTCTTAACTTACACATAAATCCATGTTTTAAGCATTAAAATTTTCTTGATTTGTAAGACTAGGACTGCATAAAAGTAAATAAATATTTACAACACTTAGCAAGGGATGTAATATAACATTTGAATATTGAGTTACTCCAGAAAGAATTTCTTAAAGTTGAAATATATGATGAAGCAATGTGGTGTCTCTGAAGCAGGAAACCTGAAAGGCAAGAAAAGGAATTCACTTCAAGTCTTCATTCACTTTGAGTGAACTTGGTGATTATAGCCTCAGTCCAGCAGGTACATTTTTGGCTTTGAGTATTCAGATACTCTCTTTGAGATCAGCTTTCACTTGATCAGTCTTGTCACACACTCTACCAGCCAAATACAGAAACATACTTCTACTAGGAATTTTTGCTATCTATTTTTTTGAGCCTAGTACAACTGTCAGAGAATGGAAATCTGTCAGAGGAATAAAAAATAGTTAATTCCTAAAGTAATAAGGAACCCACTTCCCAGCTGGTCTTTAGTTAAACAAAAGAGATCCCATTTATCAAATGTAATAGAAGGATAAAAGGATTTTTTATTTTGTTTTATAAGTATTATTTCTCCACAGTTTAGTTATCTGTAGCATTCTCTGATATTATTCAGGTATGACATTCATAGGGCTTAATCTTAATCTAAAGTTATTTGGTTTTGGGGTTTTTTTTGCAAAGCTTATCAGAACCAGTTGAATTATTTGAGACTGAAAATCCAAAAAGCACAATAAAACTTCTAGGAATAATTACACGGCCATATTTTGGAATCTAAAAATCTGTAAACCATTAAAACGTAATATTCAAACCAAACTTGGAAGAAAATATAGTCATTCTAATGTTTGTGAATGTCTAGTTTGTCTTTAAAACTCCCTCATTTAAAGTACTTTAGGAAGTAGACCTGTGTAATTTCAAGTGCCAGGTTTCTGCATAGTCACTGAGGTTAACCTTTCATTTTCTCGAAGCAGATCACTGTTTTAAAGATCTCCTATAATTAATAAATTTCATGTCTGTGGGAAGCTCAGTCTTCCCATAGGCTGTGCAGTTGGCTTCTGCACTATTTGCCATGGAAGCGTTTTCATGCCAGACTATATTTTCATACTTAATGACTACCTACAGAGTATCTTGGAAAATTACCTGGAGAAAAAGCTTATATGGTAGTTTCATGCTTTTATATTATAAATCATATCACCCCTCATAAAGACATCTTAAATCTCTCACACTTGGTTTATTTCAGGGTAAAATCTTTTGCCTTTCAGAACCTTTTTTCTAAGCTAGAGCTTCTGCTAGAGCACAAATGGGTCCATCATAGTTGCAAGCAGCTCTCAATTTGGCATCCACCCAAAACAGAGTGCAAGGCCAGCTAGATATAGATATTGAGAAGTAAGGGACTGATTCTACTCCATGTAGCTGTCATACAGTGTGTACTCTGGAGAGATGTCAAATTTGCCAGAGCTGGAATTGTAATAAAAATAGGCTCAGATCATGTCCTGCAGAAATAGTGGGAAAAGCCTTGATGCTAAAAGATAGATCTCTATAATACATCTAGTGTTAAAGAACACCTTCAGGGTCACATGTAACCCATATACGTATGTCGGAAGAATAGTGAAACAGTAATTTCTATTATTGCTTATAACTATGCTATTTAAATACATGGGTAAATGCAGATTTCCAGTTTACATTATAACCTACTTGACATGCACAGGAATATGATACTTGTGCTCTAAAATAAAACGCGGAGTGAAAAGGCTGTGGCACAATCCTTTTAAGAAACATGGAACATCTAAGTCTAGTAAAATATATGTCACTTTTAGGAAAAGAATATAGAGACTTTGTTGTCATGTGATAGATATGCAAAGTATGAAAACTACTGGAAGATCTATACACAGCTGTTTTTTTCATTAAAAAAGCATTTTAATTCTTCATGCAAGGAATTAATATTTATTTGATAATAATGCATAATTTATCTACTTAACTCTCATCTGACATCACTCGGGCATAAAGGTGTCTGATTCATAAATACTGCCCACCACTCCAGCTCATTTTTCATCACAAAACAGCTCTTTCAGAATTATCACTCAACCTTAGAGGATTATCATGCACTTCTCTTTGTGTTTGCTTTGTAAATTGCCTTTCATTTATTTTCCTTTTCAGTAATGAAGAATTAAGGAAACTATAATATTGCCTATTTTTGGTTCTAGTCCTCAGTTACTTTAGCTAGTCCATAAATATTTAGTTGAATGGATTGTATATTTCTTGTTGTTTTGTGGGGTTTTTTTGTAAATATTTCAACACCAGTAGCTGAGAAAGTCCAAATTAGTGTGCAGGTTCATCCCCTCTGTGGTGGACAGAGAAAAATTCATTTTGATGGGAAAACATCATGGTATTTACTCCTATGCTAAAATTCTCCTTGGAGAAAGAAAAATGTAATTCCAAAGTGCAGCTGAAAGAACTTGCTTAGCCTTGTTAGATATTTCTGGGAAAAAAAAAATCAATGAACATATACTAAAAAGAATATTAAGATGCTTGTTTTCAGCTACTTCCAAAAGTATGGGGTTTTTTCCCCATTAATGGGCTACCAATATCTTCAATTATGAGCTGAATTAAACGTATTTCTTTTTTAATAATAAGGTTTATGGATGATTATACAATTTTACCTGTGTATAAATAAAAATTCACTTCTATGCATATATCTTATAATTTCTATACTGTGCTATGTAGCCCACTTCTGTCTTGCTCAGAATCAGGTAACCATGCTAAAGAAATTAATGCTATGCCAAACACCAAGTAATTTTACAATCAATTTATAAAAAATTACTTTTAATATTTTATGCAGTGTGCCACTGTAAACATGTTCTTCTGTTCCACTGTTTTTATAAAAATAAAAGAGAGAGGAGAAAGCTGTATGCGAAACAAGAGATGCATCTTTACTCAGGAGAGATGATTAGTTCTGCAGCTCCAGTTATTTCCATATTTGAGAAACTAAGTATGAAAAATGGAATGGGTTTGACATAGCTGAAGATAAGAATATTAATCTCTGTTTGAATTCCTTCAGCTTCTGCATTTTAGTCCTCCCCAGTGAGCACAGTAGTGAAGTTGGCGTCACCAAATACTAGTCCTGGCCTAGAGGATTTAGCCAAACATAATTTCTTCCTAGAGAAGGACCAAAAAATCTATCAGCAGTTTGTTTGATAGAGAGATGATACAGAATATCACTGAGAAGCCTCTACAACTGACACCTAGCGCTTCAAAAGAATCAGTAGTTCTGATAATATAGAGCTAATTTAGAGTAGGGATGACATGGGTTTTTTTTTTTGTTTGGCAGGATATCAGAGCAGTTAATGAGACTGAACATCCTTCTTTTTCAAAGGCAGTTTCAGATCTCCAGTTCAATCTATATCACCTAGAGAAGACTGTTTTTACATCTCTGTTAGAAGTTCTTACTAATACCAGTTTCATGTTATGATCCCAAGAGAAGTGTATAGAAGACTAATTACATAATACTACTGTAATCAAGATTTGACATCTTAACAAGTGAAAAATCCTTGTAATAATTTTACATTACTTGTTCCCGAAGTATTGCTACCTTGCTATTATATAATGAAGCAAAGATTTCATGCTTTCCTTGGATCCTTTCATTCCCTCTGATATATCTTCTGTACTTCCCAAACACTTCAGGTAAGAACAGTGCCTCTGCACCTCTTCACAGCAGTGCCTCTGGACTGCAAAATGTCACTCAACCCTTTTCAGTCTTGCACACATATATTAAAAAAAGAAAACCAAAACCAAACCATAGCAGTAACAAACCAGTCTTCCATAATTTCTTTCTAAGGTATTTCTTTTGTTACTATTTTCTTTCATTTTTATCCTCTGCAAAATTTCTACTTTAGTGCCACTGTTTCTACCTGAAAACTAACATATTTCACACAAAAACTACACATTTAAACTTAAAATTCATGGACCAGCTTTTAAAAAAATGCACAGAAAGTTACATTTTAAATCATTTGAGAAATTATGCTTGTACTGTTTTCTGGTAAAATGACTTCTAAAAAGCAGGATTACATATCACTCATAAAAATGATTGATATATGTCTATGTTAATCCATTTTAGCGTAACTTTCTCCTCCGTAGGTCTTTTTTGAGGCTATAAATGTGTCTAAGAAGGAAAGAATTTCACGCTTTATTATATGCAAAACTAATTTCATGGATTTTCCTTCTCCATGGTACTTGCAAGGAAAAACCAGGGTTACATATGGAAGACCAGGTGTTAGAGCAAACCCTTTTTGACTGGTGACAGTTCTGTTCTCTGATAACTCATAAAATGTCTTGTGGAATCTTAGTATTAGACAGGAAGTCAATAGACTATGTCAACTAAAAATTTCTTTATGAAACCAAAAGGCAATTTACTTCAAGTATTTGACTGCTAAGTAGTTAAAACACAAAGTAATCATACCCAGAGAGGTTTGTGATTCTAAGCGTTGCTAGAGTAATTCAGATTAGGAGGAACCTCAGGGGTTCTCTGGTCCAACCTCCTGCCTTAAACAGGCTCAGCTCGAGGCCAAGCTTTGCCTCATCAAGGCTGGAAAACTTCCAGTGATTGAGGCATCACAGCTTCTCCTGGCAGCCTACTGCTGCACTGCCTTATACTGTCCTCATGGAGAAAGTTTTTCTTTACATCCAATTTGAACCTCTCGTTTCAATTTATACCACTGTCATAAATCTTTCTGCCATGCACACTACAAGGCCCCATCTTCTTGATAAATCCCTTGCAGGTATTAGTAGCATGTTGCTATGTTGCTGTTAGATCCCCTGTAAGCCTTCTCTTCTCCAGGCTGAACACTCTCCAACAATGTATTTGCAAATCCATTCTGACTAGCTTCAAAAGAAAGCATTAAAAACAGGCACTACCTTACATTATGGGTTTGGTTTTGGTTTCATTAAAAGGTTGTCTGACATGTCCCTCCCTCTGGTTCCTTCCTTTTTTTACCAGTTGAAGCCCACTTTTGGCATGTGTGGCTATTTGAGTTAACCAGCATTACGGATGGCATTTTCCCTGCAGGCTTTAACACATATCGTACTACCTGACTCATCTTCCTGAGTGATAAACATTCCATTTTCTTAGCAAAGGATAATACCTGGAACAACAGATGATACTCTTAAAATAATAATTTAACAAAACACAGCTTTTGCCTGTGACTTTGCTTCTCTTAATTTAAGAGCTGAGGTAATTCTATCATCAGGGTCTGAGTAACAAAAGGAGGAGGAGAGCAAAGATGAATAGATGGGTTTTTTCAATTGTATCAAGTCCTACGGAAAGCTCTCTTTCTTTAATTTCATCTGTGTCAGAGATTGAAAAGATGATAGGAGGAGTTCTTTCTCAGACAGATATTCTGTAGGTCTAACACAGAAGAATTTTATACAACAAAAAGAAGTGCTTCCTTTCCAGATGTGCAGGATGATTCCAAAGTGAAGTATAATCAGAAATGCTTTCATGTAAAATCATATTAGATGAAAGATACCTCTTTCTGTAGAGCTGTTGCTTGATAGGCTTGTATGTTTAGTAGACAGCCCAGAATCCACAGGATTAAACCAGGCCTGTAACATAAAGTTACCAAAATGCAACCTTTTTCATCAAGAAAATACTGTTATAAACAATTCTTCACTATAGAGGTGGCAGGAGAATCACCTGCTCTGCTCTCTCTTGGCAACAGAAAAGTGTAGGACAAAACTAGCAGACGGTTTCTCTCTATAACCTCATCATGAAGCAAGTCAGCTATGCTCAGTTATACCACAAACGTGTCTCAGCTGCTCACAAGGCTGGGAGTACAGCAGTGTTACCATTACAGACAGTCTCATGCCAAACAAATATTTTTCAGCTCACCCAGGATACCAAAACAGTGTTTTTCTAACATATTCAATACTGTATCAGTACACTACAAAACCAGTTACAGTTTGATGTAAACTTTCACCATTCTTTTTGTCAGGTTTTGACAGAGGAATTTCACAACAGAAATATCGACACAAAGTAGCTGGGATCTCTCTGATAACGTCGGCTGAGACATCCTGTCAGCCTCATGTTCCTGATTCCCATATAAGCAAGAATTAATTCATTTAGGGATGTGAAGGAACTGTTTTTTCTAACGAAATGTCCACCACAAATGCTTGCAGTGATAAAAACCACTGAAGTTTTTTTTCAAGATTATATTGCAATATTTTTAAAAAAGTAACCATGTTAATTGGCTGCCTCTTTCTGTTATAAAATTTCCTATTTACCTCTTTCAAATTTCAGTCTTTCTTTGACTTGTCAGAATTTTCACTGCTGCTCTGTGGTGAATATATAGGATGAAAGTAGGTCACTTCAGTAACCTGGGGCTGTCTTTGCTCTGTCTCAGTGAACATTGTTGGGCCATGGTGAATGAATTATTTCTTTCCTTGACTGACAATAGATGAAATTATTTTAGGAAATTTTATGCCCATTTTAGACTCGTTATATATTAATATGTAGACCGCTAGGACTTTGGAGACTGGGACAGAATACAGTGGGCATTGCTCAGTAAAGACTACCCAGAAGAGAGTCCCAGAAAGGTCTGTCTTTGCTCTAGTTCTGTTCAGTGCATGCATTTGTATCATTTTTATATGAACAGAAGTAGGCAAATCTTGAACCCAGGTACCACAAAGGTGGAGGTAATGCCTGGGTTCATGTCCACTAACAACAAACAGTGATATGACTGCCATCAAGAAGGCAAAGAAAGCAAATGGAATAAATTTTTAGCCACAATAAGCTCTTTGCACTTGACACCCATGAATAGCATTTTATACTCTCTGTAGAAGAAGTGATGGCACCCTGGATTAGCAAAGTAACTTTATCTAGAAAACAATTTTATTATGTCCCCATGGAACTTCAGCATTGCATCATACCTGAAGCCAGCAATTTAGGAAACAGCCTAATCTGAAACATGTACCCTTGGCAGTGCCTACTATGAGCAAAAGTAGCCTTTTGCTATTTCTGATACTGGCTTCCTTCATGAAGCCACACATTAGGGCTTCAGTCCTTATTTTCAAGGTGCTTACCTTCAAAAGGTGCTTGAGAATATGAAAGTTCTCAGCTAGACTTGCAATAAATCTTTAAGAGAATTTTTTTAGCTCCACGGCAAAACCCTGGTGCTCCCTCCAGCATATATTCCTTACAGGCTGACCTGGGATGGCAGAAAAGCTTGTATAGAAGCTACATCCCTAAAAAACCTTGCTAGCCCACAGGCTAGGGACAGACCATTTCCATCACCTGCAGGAACAGGAAAAATTTACTTCCATAGGGCCTCTCTGGAATGCCTCTGAACTTTGTGAAGTTTGATTAGGCTGGGGAAGCACAGTATCATAAAATCCTCCTCTTTTTAGTGGTTTTATTGCACAAAATGCAATTTTCACTGCAGAAAATGCAGTTAAATGAACCTTTCTCACAAGCGTTCAGGTTCTTAGTGGTGTTTGGCCACTCAGTGTCCATCTCTAATGCAGCCCTCTCCAAGAAAGCATTCAAACAGGAGTATCCATCAGCCCAAATCCCAGGTCCCAGCAAAACAGCAAGGCAGAATCACAGCCACCTCTGGCCCACCATGGTGCAGGTGAGCCCTACCCATGGCAGAGATGGGAGGGCACCCCAGCAGCATCCCCGGGGTCTCCCTCTTCCTGCTGGCCCAGGACTGTTGCTGTCATCACCCCCAAATTGCCAGGAACCCATGGTGCTCCATCCACACCACCCAGGAGGGTGTCTGCTTCACCCACTGCTGTTAAGGATTGACATGTTTCTCAAAGTAGTTAATCCTTTGGGAATGGCTCTCTGGCTGGCAGGCTCCTCAGTAGAAAGGCACACAGCTCACCTTTGCTTCTCACGCCTGCTCACCCATGACCCATGGGGAGGATGGGGCTCAGGGGCTTTCAGAGCTCTCAGAATGCTTGGATAGATCCCTACTTACCAGTAATTGGTTTCCAGGGGGATTTTTTTCTGAGTTTTCTGATGGAGTTCAGCTGCTTCACCTAAGCAAAGCGTGGGAGTCCTGCAAATGCCTGTGTGGTATGGATAACACTTCCCAAACACGATGGCTGTAAGGGCTGAAACAAAGCCACTGTTCAGTCATGGCTTGATTATTACAGCTGCAGTTGTCCCCAGTCCTTTCCAGCACCTCTTGTTTCTAAGTGGTGGGCCACCAAGTCCATCTGAAATCAGAAAGAAGTGGCCAAATAGAGAAAAGAAGAGAAAGGACATTTTTAATCAATTCCAGACTGTATCTCTTGCTGGGCTGAGACATCCCACACAGTTTTAGCACAAACAATTGGAGGGTTCCAAAATTTGCTCTTTTGATTGCTCATTTTTGTACTACACTACAATTTAGATTGTTCAGTCATGGCTAAAGCCATCCACCCACTTACAGCTATTCTCAGAGAAAATAGCGTCCTTTCCCACTGATGCACGTAATTTGTGTCTTCTGATAATTGTACATCTGATGCATGGAGAGAAGACAATAATAGATAAGGGCTTCAGCTTGATTTCTGACATACTGCTGAAAAGAAGAGGCAATGGCTTCAGTTAATGTGTGTATACATTTTGCCTGAATGATAAAAAAGCAAATGGAATGTTTCAATGGCATGATTCAGTAATGCCCGTAATGTTCTGAGTTTATGAATGACTGAAATGGCATCAAATGGAATAAATAGAATAGATATACAGTCATACGAATAATGATTTTGACTGTAAGTAACTTACAGCTTTTTCAAACTAAAAGTTAAAACCATGTCAGACTGTATAGATGCAGTTAAGATGCCCAAACTGCAAAATAAAATGTGGCATGAAATAGTCTTAACGAATGTATTTTCTTGTCAAAGAAAGCATTCGTTTCTATTTGGTAATACTATGAGACTTCAAAAATTGTGTGTTGCTAGTTGCAGTTTAAATATTCATCAAACTAATAAGGCAGACAGCTTAGAAAAAGGACTTGTTGCTCAAGCATTTGTAGTTCAGATGCTTAGAGAAACAATGGGCAAACACACAGATATAAATCACAGGAGTTAGGATGCTTGGAAGAATTTTCTGAGTGCCTAGTGATATTTGCAAAGTAAATTGAAAATCTGAGGAGCTGAGATGCAAAACTTCAGGATGAAGTTCTAGAATTAGGGAATTATGTATTTCAAGGTGAAGTTCTCCTGTGTTCTGTATTCAGCCAACAGTAGTGTCTGACATGGCTGAAGACAAAGCGTGCTGTGCCTCCCATCTCCCCACCGAGCTGCCTGACCACCAGCTTCTGGCTTGCTTAGTGGCTGCTCCTGGGCAGACTGATCAGGTATACCTGACACTGTACTTACTGTCAGCTGTGTCTGCTGTGTTGAGGTGACTTCAGCTCCTGTAAGCAGCAGGTCGCTGTAGCTAACCTGAGTTCATGCATGTAAATTTGAAGTGTGCACACCTCCTTCTCAGAGCTGCCTTTGGCAAGAGGGCAAAGTTTCATCCGAAAATCCTTTGCATCTGTATATGGAAGGGTATATGTTTACATGAAAGATACCAAGGAAAACACATCCTGTTGTCAGTACATATAATGATGCACCCTTTGATTTATGCACATTCCATTTAGTAACATCATACTCATCTTTTCTCTATCTGAGATTGAAAGAATAATGCCTTGTGGTACTCTGTGGGACTGTTTCCTATGCAGTGCTCATGGAAGTCACATAGGTGGAAAGTACAAAATGTGTTAAAATTATATGTAGATAAAGAAGAAGGAATTAATATTTTCTGGCAAATATAGGTCAATTTTTTGTGCAAGTTAGTTTCACAGTTCACAGCCTAACCACCCACTTTTTTTCCTAAGGAGGGTTGTATAGCTAACACAAAATGAATATGTGGTACATAGACTCTGTTAATGTTATCTAAATATATTCTTGCGGAATAAAATTGAGAGTAATACAGCTAAGTAACAAGGAATGTACTGGACCATTAACACAATGAAGTTAGTGCAAGTATACAGAGTTAAGTAATTTGTACAAAATGCCTTAAATATGCTTACAGTTTTAGCAAGTGCATAGTTGCATTATTTTGCAAATGCCATGTGGTCATATCTTTTAGAACCGTGCTTTAATGTAGAAGCCCAAATGGATTTTTTCATGCTGTTAAATTTAGAAAATCGATGTTAAAAAGTCTTCAAAATACATTACTTGTGCATGACAGTAAGGTACTATTTCTCTTTGTAGCTTTGTTACCAATTCCAGTTACAGAGTGCTTGCTATGGAGGCACTTTAAATGTATTCACTTCATAGATATAGGGCAAAATTAATCATACAAATATTCCACAGCTCAGCACTGAATTTGCGCTTTATTAGGAAAAATACAACACATTCTCTGACAGAACTGAAAAGTCATCTAGGAAAATATTTCTTTTTTTAACCTGGATCAGTTCTCTGGTAAGACTTGCTGGAGAGCAGCACAAAGGGTGGTGACAACCCCAGGTTAGGGGTGATGGACAGAGCTGCTGGTTTTGGCAGCAGTGACAATTTTTGCTGGCTTAAGGTGTTTGTTTAACCACAGCTTGGGTATGCAATTCTATAGCGATTGAAGTCAAGCTAGCTTGTTGCTCGTACAGTTCCATGGCATCTCCTTCCTTCCTTCAGCTGCACACTCTCAAATTTCTTTTCTTTGGCACAGGAATTTTAGTTACCCCCTTGTGAGCTAGTTTGGGTAGTGAAAGGAGCAGAGATCTCTGCATTTTTCTTTCTAATTTAACTTTCTATGAAGCAAGCCTTTCAAACTGACACATCAGAAGGTCAATATGAACACTATGGGCAGCAGTATGAGATACCAACACAAAGGTGTGAGCAGGATTGCAGCATCTGACTCATCTTGGAAGCCAAACTGTTTTGTGGCATTCAAGGCTTACCGATGTTAAGGTGCTGCAGCCCTGTCTTTGTTTTCCTGACTGCATGTTCCAGCACCTTCTTCCTGAGGGCATTCGCATCCATGGAAATTGGAAGGGAGTGAAGGGGTATCCCCATTGGTTAGCTGAAAACTAACTATGTTTTTTTGCTAAGTAAGAATAATTTTCCAATAGTCCAACTCCTGAACCAGCTCCTATTCTGGTCACATAAGCACCCAGATAGGTTTTTTGAACTGCCCAGGAATTGTATTTCAGGGTGATGTCATTTATTCACCTAGAGGTCTTCTCTGTTGCATGAAAGCATCTGGAAGTGAAAGCAGACAGAGACAAGAGCTCTGCAATGTGTGAATTGCTTTATCCTTCCTGCTGGGTGCTTTCTCTTCCCAGAGGCAGTGCCTGTGGGCCTCTGATACATGTCCACTGAGCTTGAAAGATAACCCAGGAGAAGCATGTTCCGTAGTTTCCTGCTGAAATATATAGAAGAGCACTGAAGTCCGTGCACAAGCTAACATTCACAGCAATACCTCCCAGCACGTTCCTGCCTTTCTGAGCTCTATCACCTCAGTCTGTGAGACATTAATGCTGTCAGCGACTGAGCAACGTGACTGGAAAAGGGGAGGTTTTATTGTCCTGGGAGGGAAAGTGTTCTGTGACCTGTGTACCTTCTTACAGACTGCAGGCCTGGCCATGTTTCTGACTCACTGTCTACAGGCAAAAAACCACTAGCTGCACACTTGAACATACAAATGCTGACAGCTATAAATAAGTCAGATTTTTCTAAAAATCTCTCTTATGAACAATGTGGCTTCCAGGTACTGTAAGGCCTCCTTTTAAAGAGTGCCAGTGGATATGCATAAACATGCTTATGCTAAACATAAATAAATTGCATATACAGCAAGTTAACTGTAAATAAATAAAAAAAGAAGGAAAAGGAAAATGCATATTTTTGGACCAAAATAATGCTGAGAAGTGAATCTGATATGTTTATGTGTTTCTAAGAGAGTCATGCATTTTGCTGGAATAGTATGTAAGATGTACTGAATTTTAAGAGAAAATATTTTCTTTGTGTTTATGGTCTCATACATACTAAACCACAGCTTTCCCTGAGGCTGTTTTATTTATAAATTCATACTTATAATTTCCATAGAATTACTCTGAAAGTGTTGCAATACATGATAAGAATAATTAAATAAAAATACTGCAATTTTTACAGGAAATACAGTGAAATAATACCTGCAATTGCCTTTAAGCTACCCCATCTGACAGACTGTATTTAGAATATAAATAACACTGAAATTACAAACGTGGGTGTATCAGACTTGCTCTTTTTTCAAAACATGTTGCCTTGGTAAGGCATGTGCTGCCCTTCTGCTGCTCTTCACAGCCAGGGGTACCTGTGCTTAAACCCACTAATTTGTATTCTAATGAGACTAATGAAGACCCTGGAGGCTTCAGAAGGAACCAGTTGTTTTGTTTTCAAGGAAATCTTCTGAGAAGCCTGTAGCAACTCGGAATAAAAATAATTGCATTTTTGAATCTGCAGATACACAAGTAGGAACCTGTTTTGTATATCCATAACCTGTTACATGTGACAAGTGTGACATAGGTCTGTATGTGTCCTATGTGTGTCAGGATATCTTTCCTTTCATAAGTTCTAAGGTTGGCATTTCTCAGCTTCAGTGTCAGGGATGTATGCTGTAAATGGGGTGACTGAGGATCAAAGAGGACTGACGAATAACAGCAAAACTGTAGTTTTCAATAGTTTCATGTTTATTATAATTTTTAAGGCATAATTTTTTTCCTTTATTGTTAATTCCACTTAGGGTGCCTACTGTTTGGGTTCATGCTAATAGCATAGACTGCTGGTCAGGGCAGTAGAAAAGTAGACACACATTTTCTTCTCCCACTGCTGCTACTGCAGCAGCATACCCTGGCACGGGGACAGTGCAGATATCTGAGGATTTGTATTTCCCTGTAAGATTTGCCAGAGGGCATCTTCAGAGCCCAGAGAGGTAACAGCTGCGCAGGGCAAGGTGGAAAATTTTGGAAGAGAGCAAGTACTGATAAGGAAAGAGGACAGCAATTTTTATCTGCCTAGGGCAGCAAAAACCCTTGCATCAGCTCTGCTCAGTTTTAATACAGATTTTATTCTGGTTTTGTTTAGTTTTCCCAGGCAATGTTGTGATGTGCATTTGTGTTGCATCTACTCACCTTATTATTCAGTTTAGGCAAAGGTATTCTAAGGAGAATACATTTTAGAGTTACTTTTAAAAATGTAAAGCACATCAACCTAATTAATAGCCTCTGGAAGAGTCCTGCACCCAAAAAGCCACATCATTTCATGCACTGGTGCTTAGCAGTTGGAAGGCAGCATTTAGAGACAAGAAAAAGGTTGTTGGTGCTAAAACATATACCAGGGAAGAGGAGGAAAGAAAGAAAAAAAATGTGTTGCCATGATTTATTGAGGAAAAGGTACATATCTGAAGATTGCTAGCATTCAGTGGGAAGGTTTGGCAAAAGTGATAAAACGTGCTTTTCCTCCCTTACAAGAGCCTTGTTTTTTACTGAATAAGCTCAAGCCTGTAACTTGCAGAATTACATAGGATATAGAACAAGATATTGCAAGTTCAGTGTAGAGACATTTGTGTTAATGATCCTCAAGAAGCTGCAATCTCACAGTACCATCCAGTGAGTACAAGCAGTTGTAGCTTTCATAGTTCAACCAATTTGTCCAACTCCACACAGAGCCATCCACACAGATGGAAAAAAAATAATTTTCCCTCAAAATGAATCCTAAAGATGTTGTTCAAGATGCAGATTGGGTTTTACCTGAAATGTGCAATAGCAAGCAGTGATGGCAGAAGACTAGACTACCTGAAAATATGCTAATGAAACTTCAGAGCTTCTTGTTTCTCATTGTATACTCACTACAAGTCCTTTCTACAGCAGTCTTATTGCTCTAATGTGAGGAGTAAGGTCTCCTTGCCCTTTCTTGGAGAGCTCATAAGGAAGCAACAGTGAGAGTTCTTCATGATCAAACATAAATATTTTTCCTGCTTTTTTTCTATTCTAGGCTCAATGAGAGCTGATTGGTCCCTGTGGAAGGGTGAGCTGGGTCCTGAGGGTGACCTCAGTGATGGCCATGCCCTCAGTAGTGAGTGTCTTTGACCATGGTGGGCAGAGCTGGGTAAACAGTGTTCCTTGACGTCCCCTGAGATGGAAAGTGAAGAGCCAGGGCCAGGGACTGTCCAAGGGCCTCCATCAGGAATTACAGCAGAATGGGCTGGAGGCAGGACCCGAAATAAGGCTGTGACATGGGTCCGAAGCTCATCCAAGGGGCTGGGCCAGAGACTGGAAACAAGCTGCAACATATGACCACAGGGGCCATCTGGGAAACAATAGGTCCATGGGCATCCAGGTGGCAGGGCCAGAGAAGGAGGTAGGAGATTGGCGCTGCTTCCACAAAGCCCAAGCAGGGACTGCCAGCCCCATGCCAAGCTGAAATGGGGCTCACGGGCCCCAGGTGTGGCTGCTTAGGTCTATTAAAGCCTATGGCTGCCCTCAGGACCCTGACATTTCCAAAGGAAACATTTTTGATTTGTTCTTCCTATCACTCCCAGTAACTGTCTGAAAGACTCTTGGCTTGTGGCTACTCTTGTCTTTCACCATCCTCCTGTTAGAGAAGCAACACTGACATGGTCAGAGCTCTCATGTCTCAGTTCCTGCTGGACTCTATCCTCAGGAGTCACGCTGAGGCAAGATACCAAGAAAAAGTGGATTAAAAGCAGAAAGCTTATTTGGGAAGCAGCAACTCCAAAGTCCTGCTGAGTTTCTACCAGCATGCTTTCCTTTCATTTGGGATGAAAAAAAAATAAGCTGTTACACCAATTGTCAGAGGTCGCTGGGTTTCAGATTTAGTATGAAATCCTCACCGCACTAACTTCAGCAGCAATTTTGTGATTGACTTCAATACTTTTTTCCACCTGTTATCTTCTTACACGTAACAGGATGTATTTGGTGCTGAGGAAGCTACAAAGCAACCGTGCATAAGTGCTAAGAATCAGCCTGTAGGCCTGTTTTTCAGCTAATGGGTTTAAAGCTCTCAGTTATATGATTTCTGAAATCAAACTGGATTTTCAATGCACAACTTGCATTTCGATAAAGCCTTGCTCTATGGGTAAGGCACATTAAAATACAGCTCCTGTGATCTCCTGGCCGTTAAGAAAGAAAAGGAAGAATAAGGGAATTTTAAATAGAAATACACACTATATTAGGAAAAGGGATAGGTGTATACATAGGAGTGGGGGTAAAAGGGAATGGACAAGACAATGAAGAAACATTATCAAATAATCTAAAGCCATTAACTTTGTTAATAATTACCTGTAACTAGTACCTAATGGTTTAGAAGAGCGTGGATGTACCTCTTAAATCTGCATAGGCCTGTCTGAATATGAAAAACAGCATGAATGAAGTTGTTGGTCTGCCTTTCATTGGTGTAGGAATCCAAGGCTCCCTCCATGTGAATGATGGTAAACATCTGTGGGAAACAGGTCTGTGGATTTCTTGACAGAGCAAGAAGAATTTGACCTTGGCCAGACTGCTCTGTATCCGTAAAGATAAACAGCTTGCAGAGACTGAGAGAACTCAGGAGCAGCAGAAGATAAGCAACCTGGACAAGTTTGTACAGAGACAGTAGTTTTGTAACTGTGGCCAATAGGTGATTGTTTCTGTGTAATGAGCACCCATAATGTTAGTGCACGTACACTTAGGAAATATATAAAAATAGCTGTGTGAAAAAATAAAGTTAAGTTAAGGAGTTAAGAAGTTTCACTTTTATCTATTTGGGATCTTCACCTACTTTGTATTAAGTCCGTCCCAACAACAACGACAAACATCAGTCTTAAAGTCACCTCATATGGCTTAAAATATGAGACTCAATCTCTGATTACTGTTTATAGCTGCATTGTCTCACTGCTCCTTTGTTTCAGTGATGGACTGAAAGTTTTATCTCTACTACTGTAAGTTGTCTCATGAAAGTGCGAAAACAAAGAGCCATATGTTGACATGATGAGACAAGGATGTCCTCATAGACCCAGGCCATGAAACAATATCAGGCTTCCTGGAAATACAGTCTAGAAAAGCACCATTTAGGCAGTATCCTGGGGTAAAACTTTTCCTTGTTCTTCAAGATCACCTTTTCACTAATATATTCACTAATCTGCTGGGTTTAGACACATTCAGATCACTCTCCCACTCTGTTTCAAGGGTTCTGCCAGTGGTATTGTAGCACCCACCAACTCAGTGATTTCCATACATGCCCTTCCCTTGATAATGGTGTGTGCACTCTGTCACACCATCTGTTTCTTCCATGAAACCAGATGTGCATTGTCGCCCTTGGTCTGCTCCCAGTCTGTAGGTGTTGAGACCAGTCTTCTGGCTGGAAAATTTGCTGCCTCCATTTTCACTGTTATTTGTCCCAATAAGTGTCCTCAGAAGATGTTTCCCCAATTATTTTGAATTAAATAATGAGGCAAGGACGTGTAAGTGTCCTCTTCTACCAGACTTCCTTCCCCCTGCTACTAACTGCAGAGCTGGAGGGACAGCTAGAGGGCCTGACAGAAGGCAAGGAGAATCTACAGCCCATGCTTTCTGTCATTTTTTCTGTGACGCTTTATGCAAGCGATTGGCACTTGCACTGGGAGAGTTGTCACCTCTCATCATCCACTGGCATTTGGATGTTTCTAAAAAAACATTCACAAAAACTGTGAGCTATGTCACCTTCTAATTTAGCAAATGTGCTTTTCTTTTTAAATAGTTTTGTTTCTTTCTTTTATCCTAAAACATGTTTTTAATTCTTTGTATATGGATCAAAGATTACCAGGGTGAGCCTGCAGATATATTTGGGGCTTTGCTGCCATCTGCAGTTGAAATCTAATATTAATCCCTGTTTATACGAGTGATTCTTCCTTCCCTGTCTTCAAAGACATTCAAATCTCAGAGAAACAAGAAGACATGCAGTAATGACTATCTTTTTGTCCTGACTACTAAGCTCCTGCTCTGGCAGAAGGAAGAAGTGTTTGCACAGATTTATTTAACTTCTCCTGGCAGTAAAATTCACTGACAATTGGTATAGATAGTAAACGCTTCGTTATCTCTTCATCTCTACTTTTGGTCAATTTGTTCTTGACACAAAGCCACTGCTTAAATTTTGAGTGGGAACTTTTCAGAAACTTTCCAGCCATAGCACACAACTTAACTGGTTTAGAAGTGAGAGCTGACTATCTGCATTTTCTGATCTGGACTATCTCTTTGTTTTGTTCCTAAAAGAAAGTAAGACAGCTGGTGTTGTAAGATAGTTATTCCCTTTGTCATTGAGATATATGGTGGATGGAAATATAGAAGAGGAAGGCATTAAAGCTTGATTCTATCAAACTGTGTAGAACTGTAACTTTAGGAAAATTTACCTCTACATTACTGAAATCATTCCAGGCACCAAAATGTCCTGAAAAATCTAGATGCACCGCAGAATATTTGGGATCATTAAAAATCCCATGCCATCACCAACCCCCAAAAACACCAACCCACAAAACAATAAAAAACTCAAATAACTTAATTCTTAATATTTAATGTCTTTGTAGAAAATGCATATAAAATACTAGGAGAGTAATTCATGCAGTTCTTCACACATCCTGCAAATAAATACAGAATTATGTAAATAATTGCATAAAAGAATGAGAAAGGCACAAGGGGAATGAGCAGCCATGATTAAATTGTTGTGGCATGAATATTTTCTAAGTAAGGATTGATAGTTTTGGTTTATATTTTTTTTCAAATTAGTCTTGCAACATTAATGAGGTGTTACTATAAGAAATTATTTTCAACTGTCTGAATAAGAAAGCTAGGTATTAGTTTCTATAATATCTAAGGGTCTTTCCTGCATTCTGCTAAAGGAACTGTATCCCATTTCACAGGTATTGGTTCTAACTCCTCTTATACGGCACATTTACCAGCCAAAAATCTGTATTCAAAAGGATCTAACATGACAATCTCTTTTGATTTTTGTATCTCTGCAAACCATAACAAAATTAAGAAGTATTATGTCTGTTCTTCAAGGACCATAAATCACTGTATCTTCTTGAAGCAAAGGAGCAGCATAGGTTTGTAGAAACAGAAGATCTAGCCCTAGATTTTAAGCATTTCATAAACACTTCAGTCAAACTCAGAAACATAAATGATGATTTAAATGATAGTTTCCTTTCTGCATATTATAGCTTATGTTCTTTTTCCCAATTTGCAGTACTTAAAGTATCAAGAAATATAATAAAGTACAATATTAGTGATCAGCATGAAGTGCATCAAATTACTATTGTTTAATCACTGAGTGAACTGCCAGCTTGTTTTTGCAGTCACACAAAAGCAGTGTCTTAATCCCTTCTGACAAATGGAGATTGTTACTTATGCAGATGGTCCATAGATGAAATATGAGTGCTTAAATTTTGCCAGCTTATCTTTTCCAAAAGAATGCTTAGCAGAACACTCCTAAAGTTCACATACTAAAAAAGTGTTTCCGTGAAGAGATCTAGGTCAGAAATTGTAACCACTGTTACAATTGTTAATCCAGTTTCAACAAATTGTCTGTGTGGTTGAGAATTTGTTGTAAGGCATTTAAGGAAATCTGTAAGGGTTTCTGTTCACTAGAGAAGTGGACTTCACCATGCTTGCATTTGTTTTCTCCCCTTCCTGTTCACAGAAAAGAATACTTCACAACCCTCAGGGGTGCAGAAGTGCTCAGGTTTCTTATTCAGCTTCTGGGAATCATGGAATCAGGCTTGGGCTATGCAATTATCAGCTGAGAAACCTTGAGAAAGTCACTTAACTTCTTTTTAGTGGTTAAATTTAAGTGTCAATTTTCACACTAGAAAGTCAGTGACAAGGCTGATGATTCTGTTGATGAAAATGTTCTAAGGTTTTTGACTTAGTGTCCTTTAAAAGCTCCTATTATGTATTATGTGATTTGTCCAATGATGAGCACATTCAGAATTCATAGCTATAAAAATTATCTTCTGTATAACTATGCTAGTAAATTTAAGTTTTTATTGTAATGTGTCCAGATTGTACCTTGAAAAAAGGATAGTGAAAAACATTTCTCCCAGATTACATTAGTAAAGAGTATAACCAAAACAAATACTGAAATTAACTTCAGTTTGCCTGTTTCTTATATTACTGGTATACCCCAGTGACATGCAACCACCTATCAATAAAAGAAAAAATATGAGGAAATACCTTACATTATGTATTACACATCTTAGTGACTAAAACTGATGTTGTTTTGGCTAGTTCTGTATTACAAAGTTTGAGTTATGAACTTTCTGAGAGACCATAAAAATTTAATTTGTAAGTTGGTTCAAGATACTACACCTACCATACGTCTAGTATGTGTGTTTTAGAAGTTCAGCTATATATGTAGCCCAGGCCTCCTTGGGAGCTGGCAGCTCTCTGAAACAGCAGCTCTGACTGTGTGATGGGATAATTGGCAACCTTTCTTGGGAATGGAGCTCTGCAGCATGTACCCACTTAGTCTGACACCCCTTCGATCCAGTGTGCCTCCTGTATGTGTGCTGCAGGCAGCCTAAGACTCTGCAGTACATGCTCACCAAGTCCAGCAGCTTTTGGAAGCATTAGTCTTGCTGTGAATCCTAGGAACACTGATGGGGTAATTGTGCAGAGATGTGCCAATAAGAATCACAGTAATAGTATTTTGAAGTGGTGGGAGGTACTGTTGATGGCCACGGGATCGGGCACCGATGTGGTGAAACCAGGCCACTTGGTCCATCTGTCCAGGTACTCTCTGCATAGGCAGAGAAAGCACCCACCCAGCACTTGCCTTAGCATTCCTGACTCTGACAGCAGACCTGACCATTATGGTGTGATCATCACAGGGTGTTTTTTTTATTGTCTTGCTCCAACCGTGATGACCAAGTGCAGGAATGCCTGACAGGTACTCTCAGACAGCAGCAGGCACATGATCAGCAGCTGAATTCTCCTATTCCCCAGTCCTCTGTCCCCTGTTCTGCTGTCCCTGCATCCTCCCATCTCCATCCCAGTGTTCTGAAAAAATCAACCTGCCTGTTTTCTCACGTTGGTTCTTTTTTTGCTATATCTGTATCCAAAGCTGATATTTCTGATACCGTTGCATAGGTAATCTTGGCCTTTTGTTGATACAATATTGATAAAAATAACAACCTACCTGATAGTGGCTTTGCAGGACTGTATTCCCCAAAATGTCCCTGTTACTTCCTTCCTGTTCCCCAGTTCTCTGTCAAGTCCACCTGTATCTGACAAGTGTCCTGCACAGCTCCCTGTGGTGTTCCACCACCCACGGTGGTTGTGGCTCACATCGCTACAGCCACCTCCAGTCTCACCAGCAGCTCCCCACCATCGCAGCAGCTCCTCATCATCTTCTCCCAGCAGCCTTGGCAGCTTCATGGCCTCTGAGTGGATTGGGCTTGCCTGGCCAGTCCTTGCCTCGTCCTGCTTCCCAAGGTGCATGGTGCAGTGAACAAGCCATGGTGAGCCCAGCAGGATATCTTTCCTCCTGGGTGAGGAAGGAACCCTTCTGGTTTCTCTGTGTGATGAGAATTTGCTCATTTGCTGTATGTTGGTGGGTTTGATAATAATTTAGTTCCCTTTTGGGAGCTATGCATTATGAATAAACTATTAACCTTGCAGCTGACATGATGGGACTCCCTACTTTTGCTGATAAAGCTAGATGCTGAGGGTAAATGGGCACAGCCGGCTGAGGGAAAAGCTTTAGAAACTCAAATAGCTGTCAATTACTGAGATGACCGAGGAATAGAAAGCAGTAAATAAGGATGTTTAGATAAAACTTTTTCTTACTAAAGAGGTAATTTTCTTTTCTAGAGGGTACACTATTTTATCCATGTAGGTTTTTGCTTGGTTTGGTGGTAATTCACATAATATTTGAGAGCTCATGAAGATGGAGGCTTTGCAGTTGAGGAATCTGGAGGTATTTTCCCTCTGGCAATCGTTGCAGGATCTGACAAGTGAAAAGAAGGGGCAGAGCTGAACTAGGTAAAGGGAATTAAACCTAAAGTGTAAATAACTAATGCAGGCTATTAAGTGGACTGACAGTTGGAAAAAAGTTACTGTAGCTAGCATGCTTTAAGGAACAGTAAGGGTAAGAGGGAGAGAAGGAAGGATGATATGCTGGTATTGTGAAGTAGAAAGCGGCTTGCAATTAGAGTTGGTGTTAGCATGGCACCTGAACACAGGGAGCAGTTTGCCTTAGTTTTTAGTTATGTAATGCAATTAAGTACAGTAATGCAGTTAGAACAAGGTTAAAGGAGGCTAAAATAAAGTTTTCTATGAGAATGTTTGGAAACAGAAGTTAATGTTATTTAAAAAACTTAGATGCTATCCTAAAATAATAGGAAATAGTACATATTCTACTAATCAAAGAAATGTGATCCATATTGCTACAAGCCTGTTGGAATGTTAAAATATAGAAGCCTTTATAAACAACTTTGAAGTAAGAATATATAGAAACTTGCACATAAATGGAAAAATGAGACGAAATGTTATGTATGTGTTTACTCGCAGTAGATTGTGCCAGACTGACGTTTGGTTTTTTATTAGTCCTCCACAGCACTTGGTACAATTCTAGGGCATAAATTGTTACATGAGAAGACTCAAATTAGTAGAAAAATATGGAACTGGTGGAAGCCAGACCAGGCACAGAGGTGCACAGTGGTAGGTTAGAAAGCAAAAGACACATGCTGCAACAAGAGAAATTCTAATGAGGTGTTATTAAGAAGTGTTTTTCAAAGTGAACAGCATCAAACACTGGATTAAGGTGCCTGGAGATAAAATTTCACCCTTGGAGAAAGTCAGTTCTGCCGGAGATGTGTCTGATCTAATCAGATCTAATGCTCAGGTTGACCCTGCTCTGAGTGAGAGATGGGATCAAATGATGCCCAGAGATCCCCTTCAAATTAAATTATTCTTCAGTTCTTTGAAAGATCCTTTTCCAAGGCAAAATTTATGGATGAAAGGATGTTATCAGTATATTTTCACAAGCATAGATTTTTGAGACTCCTAAAATGTTTTCTCTTTTTCCTGTTGTAGAATTCTGAGAAAATTTGAGAAAGACTACCTCTGTGTAGGAAGATTAGTGTACAGATCAGAAACAAGTAAGACTGTAGTTATAGCAGTGAAACTATTTTATGCATTGCTACATGAAAACCTGGGGACAATAAAAGGTCTTAAGGGAAGAATCTGATTAAATAAGGGTTTATTAACTGATTGCCACCCAACTAGGCCACCAGTGCTGATACATACAGTCATGGGAAAGGCAGATATGGATCTAGGATGACTGACAGTCACTTCCAGTGGCCATTATCAGGACATATTCGAATTAATTAATCAGGCATTGGGGGATTGGAGAGTTTATTTTCTTGAAAGAACTTGACTTAGTTTAGGAAGATTAGACTGAAACCCAAGATTTTAACAATTTTCAGTACATCAAAAGTGCTAAACATCATGATAGAAGAAAGCCTGTCTAAGGTACAGGATATGATGTTAGGCTCAGAACAGCTTGGTATAAGACCAGTAAACATTGAAGAAAGTTACAAACCACCACAGCATTTAAGTTCTGAAATAACTTTTCAGAAGAAGTAATAGGACCTTGGCTGGTGCTTGATCTGCTGTTAAAATAAATTATTTGATATGGCTGTGGGGACAGCAAAGGACAAGAGCTAATGACTTTGAAACATGATACTGGAAAGAACTTTGTCTTTTTAGACATATAAGCAGAGCAGTTTGATGAAAAGCTACAGTAAATCACTCTGATTTTTAAATGCCATTAATATTAAAGGGTTGTTATTTCTCCAAAGGATCTAGGACATCTTGAGGTACCAAAAATGTAAGAGATATTTATTGCCAAGGAGACTTAGACTGAGGAGCTCTCTGCACCAGCATCCATACAGCTGTCATGGCCTTCTACCACAAGGAGCTGCATGGTAAATGGCTGTGTTCTGCCTTGGCCCAGGGGTAACGTTCCCTCAGCTGAAAAATTGCTCTGGTTGTTGGTCTTGACAGAAGGCAGACTATGTAGAGGAATTCCTTTATCTGAAGGACAGACTGCATCTGAACTAGACCTGTTTTAACAGTTAAATCAGCCTTGTCCATTTAAAGCCATTTCAAGGGTCCTGTCCTGCCAAAGAGATAGTGAGATGGTGAGTGTTTCTGCATCTAAGGAAAGCACTTTTAAACACAACAAAAATTACAGTCTACATATGTCTTCATTTAGTCTAAGCTCTTGGCATCTATCAGAAATTATTCTAAATATTTACTACATTGAAAGTTTCCCTAAATTTAACTACTCTGCAGTGCTTATGTTCTTATATACATCTCTTGTTTGCAAGGATCATATTCATGTTTCCTGAAGGAAAAGCTCAGTTCTCTATCTGAACATGCACAAAAATATTTTGATGTAAAATAAGATAAACTTGGCTGACTGAATTATATAACTATTGCTTTTGAAGCAACAGAAATCAAAACCCTTGGTTTTTGGAAGTTACTACAATAGTAGTCCAAAAATAATATTTTGATAAAGCTCTGCTTAAGAGCTTGCAGCCACTCCTGTAAAATACTGTAATTTAGTTTATTTTATATAAATGCATATGTTATTTGTGTGTGGTAGCCTTGAAGCCACCTTTAAAGAGGCAAGCATAGAATACAAATATGTACAAAGTGTAAACCTGACACATTTGAAGTGGCATCTGAATGAAACAGTGTAAACCAAGATTTTGATAAGGGATGTGGTAATGTCTTTAACAGAATTAAATTATATTTATTTTCCGTTCAGAATAAATTACAAATGTCACGGTTCTGCACAGCTGAAAAGACTGAATTAATTAGCACATCACCTGAGAGCTTTCACCCTTTCTGGAAGTGAATGAAGTGATTTGAAAGAGCAATGGAAAAGGCCCTCATCCTACTTGACCTTTCCAGAGATGTGGCAGGCAGATCAGTAGTGAAGTGACTGCAATGAGCTGGCATCTTGCAGAGAGGGTGTACTTCAGAAGTGCTGCAACAGGTTACAAAAACATGGAGGTCAACTGCTTTGTTTTATGAAGAGGCTCTCCCTTCTTTTTGGTTAAAGCTGAGGTAGCATCCCACCACTTGATCAGTCCCCTGTCTAATCTGGGGTGGGGTGTGGGGAGTGGTGGTGAATGACCTGAGGCAATTGAAAATGGCTCTCTGAGGCAGAAGTTCTAAAGATAAACTGAACTTTCTATAGCTGTTTACCTTGTCTTTTTTTTTTTTTTTTGTCTTTAGACTCAAAATCAAAGCTAAATAGCATCAGTGTAGGAAGACCAAATGTGTCTTCACTGGTGTTGGTAAGAACTGGTGTTGTCTACAAGCACATACATACATTGCTGCAAGGTGCGTGCTCTCTATGGGATATTGATGCAGTAGTTTGTTCCTGTGATCCTTGGTCAGCTGTTTCCTTGTGGGCAGAGAAGTATGAAAGAGTACAGAGAAGGAAAATAATTGTTGTTGAAAGTGTACATACTATTCTTGGCTTGAGGGTGAAGTCCACCAAATAAATCTCTCTGAGACCTGTTATGCAACATTAGTCTTTTAATTTTGAAGCTCAGTTGTGAGAAGTGATGTAAACCAGCAAGTAACATGTAGGTTGAGAGTGTGCCACCTGAGACACTCCTCCTGAATCCCCTTTGATGAGCTTTCATATAGTGAGGGTTTTTAGATATTTAGTTACTGGGGTGGGGGAATCCAATATTCAGAGCCTGCCCTGACTTCTTCATTTGTTTTCCAACAAGCAAATTTATATATAACATTTTGCTTTAATCTGTTTCTTGTATCAGTAGTCTCAGAACAGCTTACTGACCAAAAAAAAAAGCTGCAAAGCAACACTAAGTAATTACGTTGATGATAGCAAATAAGCCAGGTGTATTTCTCCTAATCACTCCAGAAAAAGACATGGATTCAGAAAATTAGTTAATGAGGAACCTTTGCAATGACACCACCTTTCTAAAATTAAGTCTTCCAGCAGCTCAGAAGTGTGCCTCTGCTGTCATACCCTGTATTGCTGTGTGTCTAAATGGCAGAGAAATGAATGAACAGGAATCATAAATTGTGCCTATACTAGCTGTAGCAGAGTAGTTGAGACAAGATTCTTGGCCAGATGTAAGAAGTAGGACACAGTTATTATGAGCATGATTTTACTTAGATTTATAAATAATGCAATATTCAAATATTGCCAGCGGAGTATTGTTACCTAAAATCAGAGAAATAATTGTCTGGGAAATTTTGAGTATAGAAAAGTAGAAAGCAGCTCTTTAATTGTTGTGTCTTTTGTGCACCAAATATATTGCACACACAACAGTATAGACCTTTACAATTTTTATAATAACATCTAATTATAACATCTGGGCATTACCTCATTGGTTACGCCCGTCCCCAAAACCATACATCCCACTGTCCCACCCTCACCATGCCTCCTGAATTTGAGTCTGTGGTTGCAAAATGACCACCCCTTAATCCCCGTCCTCCTCCTTGTCGTCATCTCTGTCCTTCCTGGAACTGCTTCAAGGCTCCTGAGTAGTTTTGACTTGGTTACATCAAATGCTGTGACCCTGTTATGTCTTATTCTGAGTACATTTTCTACAGATAAGAAATTTTTCACCTTGCTAAAATCTTTGTCCATTGCAATTCTTGACAAGGAACATTAAACACATTTTCAGAATCTTTCACAAAGTTATACTAAAATTTTATACAATATAGAGTTTAAGGCATCAGTATCTAAATAACAACTCTAATATCTATTACAATGGATTACAGTATAATCCAGTCATGGTTCCTCCTGTTGAGTCAAGAGCTTCAGTGAGACCCCTTGTTTCGTAAACTTCTCAGAGAAGTCTAGTTGAATCTTGGAGAAATTCAGTCAGAAACTGCTTGTAATCTTGGGAGACCAGTTTGCCCCTTTGGCCCAGCCTCCAGCAGCGTTTTATACTCATTTACAGGCCAATGTGCACTGAAGTTGAAACCAGCTCAATTGCCCCATCTCTGGGATGCATTAACTATGTGAGCATCCAAACAGTTCTTCCTGCAATACCAACCTGGTGTTCTTTTCTTAGAACAGACCACATTGCTCAGCAGAGGAAGTACAGAGGGACAGGGTGTGTGTCTGTGTGTGGGGCAGGAGGATGCACATGAAAACCCAACTATCTTTCAGTGCTGCCAACACTGAACAACAAATTGAATGCTGTCTGGATGTTTTTTTATTAGTATGGTATCTAGTTCCTTGAGAGGGTCAAAAAGTGCTCTCCCAGCACAGGCCAAAGACTGTTCCCAGTATGAAGTTTGAATAGGGCACAACTGTTCTGGAGGGAAGGAGGTTTAATACTGTGGATGTGGCTGGTCTGAAACAGCTGCTATCATAGAGAGTAGGCTCTGGCATTATTTAGCTTTCTGTGTAAAGGTAGCCATCATCTCTGGTCAGAGTACTCTCGTAGAAAAGAGGAGACAAGCTGAAGCTGATTGAAATAAAACACTCTTTCAGCTGTTTCCTAATGTGTGTAGTGATGAAGTCACTCACTTGCAAGGTGATGCTCTAAGCTCTAGTCTTTGCTTTGAGGAGTTTTCTGTATTCAAATTAAACAATTAATGGAGAAGATGAAGAGAGTGAATCATTTCCCTCAACAGACTGTAGCTGTAACTTAATGTCAATGTAGAGCCAAAGTATTTTGTGCCCTTTTGGCTCATTTAATCTTGATTTCCATTTATTTTACACTGAGTGACTTGACCGGGAATAATGGACTAAGACTTTACTTAAAGCCATCCTCCTGCACTGGTGATTAGGGCACTTGCGTGGAAGATGAGAAACAAGGATTTATAATTTATTCATATTTGTGCATCTAACTCTGACAAATTGCCTTGAGGGGTGAGATGAAGGGTGAGACTGAAATTACTGGATTTTTAGGCCACGATTATATTGATCAGTTTTAAAACTCAGTATTCTGTGATGCAGTTTAAGACAGAAAGCTGGATGCAGGAGGCCTACAGATAGACCTGTGAGATACTTTTATTAGCATGTACACTGTGAATACCATTTGTTATGGCAAATCCCACTTCCGGTGTGACGCTGTCAGCTGTTTTCAGTCTTATCTATTGAGAAATGATGTTTAATGGCTACTACTTTCCTGGCATCAAATACTCCACGGTAAACAGCTTTCATACTCAGAATAATATGGGTACCGAGGGAGAAGGTTTCTGTACTTTGCTCCTTCTGTATACCCTCCTTGAGCATTTCCTGTACAAAGCTGTGGTGGTATATTGCTGTGATTTTTTGTCTATCCTGTCTTCTAAATAATCACTCTTAACTTTGAAACCTGCTGAAGGAGGTTTTTTGGGTGCTGCTATCTAGGAACTTGTCCAACTAATTCAGTGTTGTGCTCTGTGTTGTGCTCTTGCTATCTTTAGGATTATTCTGGGGTTGAGGAGAGCAGCACTGAATGAATTTAGTCTTGAATTGCTCTCTCTCTTTAAAAAAATAAAAAGTAAGATGAAAATATTTCTCACAATTTGTGCCTTTCTTATCAGTCTCTCTTTAGACATCTCTTTGGCTAGAACCTATCTGTTTTCTGAGACATTGTTTGTTATCATTCCTTTTGCATTAAAACCGAATCTTTCAGTTTTAATCATCAGAGGAGTTGAACTTGTTCCTACCATTCTGTCAGTGAAGAAGATAATCTTCAGTGATCCGCGGAAATTCTGCAGAAACCAGAGAGGCTATTGAAGACCAAGTTATTGCCTGAAAGGGATCTTGGCAAAGAAGAGCACCTGGTCTTCAGTGTGAAGGCCATAACTTAATGCATGGAAGTTGTTTAAGTACCTGAAAATTCTTGTTATAGAAGTTCTTGCATTAATCATGCAAAATGGGAAACACCTGAACTGCTGTTTTAATTCTGGAACAGCCTGCTGTTCTGTTAAAAATACAGAGTGATGAAACAGTGGTACTTCCTGACCTGCTAGAAAGGAAAACATTCTGTTATGATTTTTCTGTTAGAACTTGACACATGGTCCAATAAAATGTTAATAACTGCTTCAGGGTAAAATGTAACCAGCCTAAAAATCTAGAACTACTGCATGGATAGTGCACAGGTCAGTCACTGTGCTTCATATGGATTCATCTTTAACAGCACTGTCTGTATGTGGTGTTCCAGCTTAATTTTCTAACTCACCTGGTTTGAATTAGTCTCCAGGAGTGAAAAACCCCCATTCCTCTTGGTAAAGGGTCAGGTTGTTGTTGTTATGCTAATAAGACTGGTGGAGTTTGGATGAAATAATCCAACGTGTTCAGCTGCTGCTGTTGCATTAGGGACCTTCTGGCAAAAAAAAAGACGGGAATATTCCACTTAGACCTAGGTTCCTAGGCCTTTCAGGTAATGAATGGGGGTGAAATGTTTAGGGGATTGTTGGGCACCAGTGGAGTCAGAGAAGGAAGGCATCTAGACATGCCAAAGATAAATAACTACCTAATTAAAATAAATAGGTACCTAATTCCACATGTAACTCAGAGTTGCACACTGTCTTGGAAGGAAGGATGGGTTGTGTCTCTCAGAGCACGGCAAACTGGATTCATTGTAATGAATTGGGTAATGGTCAAAGCTTTACTCTGTGCTCTAGGAATTCTGCCAGAGGAATTTCCCAAATACTGTGAAATCTCACACCAGATTACTGCTCTGTTTTAGGATTTATGGATTTGTATGAAATAAGTGACTTTCTTCTCCTTAGTCCCTCCCTGCCCACCTCCCCTTTTTTCTGTTACATCTTTGTTTTGGGTTTTTTTCCTTTGGTCTTCTCAGACATGTCAGAAATGCTGGACAATAGATGCAAACTATATGACACAGTCCATATAAAGTTAGAAAACTAGAGAATTCTGCTGAAGAAACAGGGAGACATCCCCTATGATGTAAAAGACTAAAGTTTGTATCTCCATTGCGAAAGATAAGCTCTGACCTCAGGTTTTTGGTATTGGTGAGTAAACGTAGGTTAGGCTGGCTTGGGGAGAAAATACAGCAATACCAGAAAACCAAAACCGACTCGTGATGTCTGTGCTGGGTCTGGGTGGAATGGAGTTAATTTTCTCCATCATGACTGATATGGTGCTGTGTTTTGGATTTGTGCTGGAAACGGTATTGATAATTCAGGGATGTTTTAGTTACTGCTGAGCAGTGCTTACACAGTGTCAAGGCTTTTTCTGTTTCTCACAGTGCCCCATTAGCAATAGCTTGGAGGTGCACAAGTAGCTGGGAGTGGACACAGTCAAGACAGCTGACCCTGACAGACTTGAGGGATATTCTGTACTATATGGCATTATACACAGCATTATAAAGCTGGGGAAAGAAAGAGGAAGAGGGGGATGTTCAGAGTGATGGGGTTTGTTTTCCCAAGATACTGTTAAGTGTGTGGAACCCTGCCTTCCTGGAGATGGCTTGACACCTGTCTGCCCATGGGAAGTGGTGAATGAATTCCTTGTCTTGCTTTGAGCATGTGTGTGGCTTTTGCTGTAACTATCAAACCGCCTTTATCTCAACCCATGAGTCTTCTCACTTTTACTCTTCTGCTTCTCTCCCACATCCCACTGGGAGTGAGGAAGCAAGTGACTTCACGGGGCTGAGTTGCTGGCCGTGGTTAAACCATGGCAATGTCTCATGCTATGGTCTAAATGGCTGTTCCACACATTCTTTCTGGCTTTTTTTCCTGGTCATGAGTGTTTTAGGTGCTACTTATTATTCCCAGCTTGAGTCTGCCATGCCTACTTTAAACACAAGTCCCTAAAGTGGCACTTCCCATGGAGCAGACAATGATTGTGAGAAAATGGAGGTCATGGGAGATTCATGGAACAAACTTTGTGGGCCTAGAAATGCTTTTCTTAATTTGCAAAAGCTTTAGTCACAGATAATTTGCCAGAGACATATATTTCGGCATGGGACTTAAACAGATGGATATCTGTCCTATGTGCCCATTTACAAATGGTTAACAAACCCAACAAAATATCTAAAGTGAATATACAGCATCTTTTTAGGTTTATGTACCTGAAGTGAATGTCCAGTAGTACTGAGGTAGTTCCAGGAATCCAATAGGTGGTTATAGATCGAGTATTCTTAATTTGTCTCTTAGAATAGAAATCTGATTTTAAAAAACTGTTCTACAAATCAATACACTAATAAAACCATAAGGGTCTCCACACTATCATTCTTGATCTTGTGTGTTCGTGAACTGGACTTTAACAGTCTGCTGTGCCAATCGTATTAAGTATTCCATAACAAAATAGTCAGTGCTTGCTATGCAAAAGCAGTTTGCCCAGACAGATAAATTACCAGGCTAAGGTGCAAGTGCGCTTATTCTGACAATGAATTTAAATTATTGCCTCTAAAAATGGTGCATCTGTCCAAAGCAGTGAAACATTTCATTTCATTTCTTTTTTCTTTTTTTTTTTTTTTTAACAAATGTTTGTGGGCAAAATAAGTCATGTATAACTGCAGTATTACCTACATCTATCCTGGTTCGCTAATTTTTACACTATTCCACAAGTAATTGCAGATGGTTCTTCAGTGTTCTTTCAGCAGTAGAAAAGAAAAATATTTATGCCCTCTTTGGGGCTAGAAGGCAGGATAGTGGGTAAAGTGCTGGTCAGAGGATTTATTTTTCACTTGGCTGTTACCTTCCAATGTAAATGTGGGCCAATTAAACACTTATTTTTTTTCTTTTTTTCTGTTGGGGTTTCTGTAATATTGCTACCTTTCTGTCTCCCCCAAGTAGGCTATAACTTGTTTGAGACAATCGCTTACAGTGTCTGTACAAGATACACAGATGTCAAATTTTAGGCAGGCAACAAACTAGCTTGTTTGTGCTGCTCTTCCTTTTCTGGTATTTTTGTAACTGCTCAGCATTTAAGATTCCTTTAGGTAAAACCCTTTGAGCATATGAACATGGCATATCCTGTTGGAATTTTGTTAATTTTGTTCCCTTTTCAGTGAGAAGCTTGCTTCACCAAGCCTGTAGAACACAACTATGTAAACTGGGGGAGAAAATAAAAAGTGAGTGTGTTTGGATTTTTTTATTGTCGGGTTTTGTTTTGTTTTTCTTTGGCTGTTTTTGTTTTGTTTGTTTTAGTTTGTTTTTTCTTTTCTGAAGTGTTATAGTCTTTGGCTATAGAAGTTATGTTTACAAGTGGAATTCTCTTCAGTTATCTGTACTCTGAGATTAGTATTGGTTATCTATTTCTTTTTATTCATCTCTCTTCTTTACAAAGACATATAATTTCCTAGCCACCTCATGTAATTCAGAATAAAGGAAATAGAAGATTTCTATGACATCCTCAAACTTTTTGGCTGTAAACCTTTTGAATGTAAACTTAAAAATATAAATGAGAAATGAATTAAAAAATTATGGCATACAGGGGGACTCTGTCTCTAGAAGTGCAGTGTATAGAACCTTCCTTCTAGTTCTGTGAGAAATTGAAACCTTCTTTTGGTCAGCCAAACTTTGGAGCCTTGTAAATGATTTCTTAGCAGTCTGACACTCTTACAGAAACCCTGTTTCTTAGGAACCAGAGGAAACAGGAAGGACTTGCTTTGCTTACAACTGAAATTCTTTTCTACCTGAGAGGACTTGGCACAAATTTTTTTGCTACATTTTAATGTCACAGTACCAGGTACCCAGATTTCTTTTTCTGTTATATTTCTCTTAGTTTTCCTTCTTCCAAAAATCCAACCAGAACCTTGTTCCAAACTATTCACATTCCTGACATGACCATGACATAGCCACTTTTAGGTCGCTAGCTTTGAATTAAAGATGTTTTTAAGAGAAGAGCAACACTGATGTCTGTGAATTGGAGGTGTTACCCAATTTATAACAGCCCTAAATTTTCCTTCAGTCCTTCTATTAGAAGGGAAAGATCTCAACTGTGCCTTTCCACAGCTCGCTCTTTTACTGACGACTTTCTACACCAATTTCACTGCTAGTTACATCAGAAGCAAGAAGAATCTTCGAGAGTATCAGCCGTTGTAATTTGCTTCTCCCTGTTTACATTCAGAGGTCCTTCTGTGGTTTCCACAGGCTTAAGGGAAAATGCTATTACTCTACCCTGATTCAGATTTGCAGCATGAAACTGTCACTCCACTTACACACTCCACACATTGCATTTCACAGCTATTGTCTTGATTACTGAGCTGCATTTGATCACTAGACAGCAAATTGAAAAATTATCTCTAGGCTTCTCTGTAAAATTACCTCTGATAGCAGGTGCAGTAGGCAGTATTTTAGTACTAACAGAAGGCTGTGAGGCTGTCACCTTCCCTGCCAGCTAACTCTGACTGATAGAAGAAAATTAAAGTCCAGGCTTAGAAACTACAGTCACTGACAAGATTCCCTCTGAGCAATGGCAAAATATGGATTGGCAGACTGAGAGGGAGAGACACACTCACTATACTCAAGTAACTCAGCTGCTTAGTTGGCCTTGTAAATAATGGTGGTTAAAGAGCTCTCACACCAAAGTTGTTTAGAAAGAGCGATGTCCTTTTTATTTCAACATCTGTGAGTTGTACACTTATCTCCTGTAGGGAACTATTACTCATTCATGTGCATTTTTGTCACCCTCATCAGGAGTAAGAGGTACAGCATAAAACTCAGACAGTAGCTTTAGAGCAGAGGAGGCAGCAGTCTTTCACACAGTGTATGGTGAAGATGGAGGCCTCACTGCTACAGATATTGTAGAAGATCCAAGTGCAAATAAATTTGCATGAATGTGCGGATTTTTGTTTGCTTTTTTTAAAAAATATGTTCATGGAAGATAAGAGGTTGAGGTTGATTTTTGACTCACAGGGTGCAAGGTACTCAATTGTCATGGCCACATCTGTGTACATTTATGAGTGAGGATGTAACTGAACATAAAAAATTGAGACAAGGTAAAATAAGTTAAACTACAGCAATACAAACTTTGTTAAGGAAGATGTAATCTGGAATTTTAGGGGGGATTTTGGTACTGAAAAGGAGGAATGCCAAACTGGAAAAAAATAGTAAGTGTGGTAGAGAAATGTCATTGAGGCAGTAGTTGTAGAAAGCTGGTAAGAGCAGTGGAACCTCAGGCTGGTGTTGTGAGCCAGAGGGGAAGGATTATAAAGTCAAGGCTCTGTTTTCATACTAATGGTGTACTTTGTGGTTTAATTTGGAAAACCAATATATTTGCAAGAAGAAAAACTGAAAGAGCTGTTCTGTGTCAGAGGCCCGGTGAAAGTTCTTGTCTTCTAAGATCTATTTTAAATCTGCTGTTGAGCAACAGGAGGAGAAAAGCAATGTTTGCTTCTTTCTTAGGGTCAATGAATAGAGGCTATTTTTATACAAGGCTAGGTTTTTTTTTCCTCTAGGAAAAAGGCTGTCATTGATGCAAGTGAAAATGTTAATTCCCTTCTGCAGAAAATTTTATGTACTAGTGGGAATGCATGTGAACACATGCATTATTCACATCTCATGGGGCTTTTTAAGGACTGTGATTTTAAGGTCTCAAAGTCGAGTCACACCTATTACAGTTTCTACATTGTCACTTTAGCCTCACAAGTCCATGCATAGATAGAACATCATAGAATCACAGAATATGCTGAGTTGGAAGGGGCCCATGAGGTTCATCACCCTTAGCCCTGCACAGGACCATCACCAAGATCACACCATGTGTCCGAGAGTATCATCCAAATGCTTATTGAACTCTGTCAAGCTTGGTGCTGTGACCATTTCCTTGGGGAGCTTGTTCCAGCACCCAACCATCCTCTGGGTGGAGGCCCTTTTTCTGATATCCAACCTAAACCTCCTCTGACACAACTTCAGGCCATTCCTTTGTGTCCTGAAGACATCAGTGCGTGCCCCTCCTCTTGCCCTCACAAGGAAGTTGTAACTGCAATGAGTTCTCCCCTCAGTCTCCTCTTCTCCAGGCTGAACAGACCATCTGCTCCTCATAGGGCTTCCCCTCAAGGCCTTTCACCATCTTTGTTGCCCTCTTCTGGACGCTCTCTAATACCTTAATATATTTTTTATATTGCAGTGCCCAAAACTGCACACAATATTCAAGTGAGGCTGCCCCAGTGCAGAGCAGAGTGGGACAATCCCCTCCCTTGACCAGCTGATGATGCTTTGCCTGATGCCCCCCAGGACACGGTTGGCCCTCCTGGCTGCCAGGGCACTGCTGACTCATATTCAACTTGCCATTGACCAGAATCCCCAGGTCCCTTTCCATGGCACCGCTTTCCAGCATCTCATTCCCCAGCCTGTATGAACATCCAGGGTTCCCCCATCCCAGATGCAGAATCTGACACTTTCTGTTGTTGAACTTCATATGGTTGGTGATTCTCCAGTCCTCTAATTTCTCTGCAGGGCCTCCCTGTCTTTGAGGGAGTCAACAGTTCCTCCCAGTTTTGTGTCATCTGTAAACTTGCTTAGTATCCCTTCCAGTCCTGTGTCCAAGTCATTTATGAAGACGATGCAGAGCACAGGGCCTAAGATGGAGTGCTGTGGAACCCCACTAGTGACAAGTCACCACTGATGTCTTTAGATCTTACCTTGACCTGTGTATGTGGGTGCATGTATATGTGCACACAATGGTCAACTGCTTAATATGGCCCTTACAGCATGTGATAAAGCCACAAACACCCACAAATGTGACGTTCCTAGATGTAAGATGACAGTGGTTTTGTCACTCTGCTGGGCATGACTGGAAGCTGTAACTGCAAAAGAGGAAAGTTTGCTTTTCTGTCCTTCCCTTTCACTCCCCACCCAAACAGAGTTCAGCACCCTGCTAACAGGCTGTTGGCTTTAGCAATTGTGTAGTGACCCCTGACCAATTTACGAACTCTCCCCTGCCCTAAGAAGGAGGGGCTGACACATGCCCTTGTGTTTTCCTAGCATTCCCTCTACACTTTCTGCTTTCTTTTCTTACCACACACTTTGACACCATGACTTATTTTACACTTAGAGCAACTTTCTGCTGAGAGCTTAATGAGTGCAAAAGGGCACTTATGACTTCCAAACATTGCAAGGCATAATAGTGCCATGAGGGAGACAATCTAAAAATGAACAGAAGCAGCAAAACACTGAAGGGCAAGCAGGATGCTGCAAAGCCATCTAGAAATATCTACATACCCTGAAATGACTTTGTCTCACCCTGAAGAACTAGCTTCTCCCCTCTCCCTGTAGTTCACAAAGCTCTGCCTAGGTATTTCAAGTGTGCCTCGAGTTAGGCTTCACAAAGCGTTGGTGCATTGCTAACACCAAGTGAAATCCTCTCCATGTAAGCTTGCTGCTGTACGGTGGAATATTTTTAATGCTTGACAGCCTCTTGAGAAATAGTCAGCTTTCTCTGAACTCCAGCTCATTATAGGAGATTATGGTGTGTATTTTTCTTTTCCCGTGGAAAAAGCACACAGAAGAAAAAGTGTTATTGGCATTTATCCTTGTTTTCAGCTTAATGAATTGCTTTCAGAGTGGACAGAGTCCCTCAAAAGCAGTGTTGGCAGCTCTTATGGAAAACTGAGTTTAACAGACTGAGGGTGCTATTGGGCTGTTTATATTCTGTTCAGGTCTGTCATACTACCAGCACACAGGACTCCTTTTCTTGCTGTTATTATAACCAGGCTGGAAAGGTGTGTATTTGACCTAATTACTGCTCAGAGTTTATCATCCTAGCGTTTCTTGTCATGGTTCTTTATTTCTTGGTGAAACCTCCCTGCACAGGGGACTGGAAGTGTTATTTGGCATAGAGTTGAAGAATTGGAGTCAGGCACACTCTAGCCAGGAAGATGGAAGCTGCTTTGCCATTCCTCTTCATTGTTAGGATACTGCTGTGCTGCAATAATGGTTGAGGGTCTGAGTTGCTTTTCAGTTCTCCAGCTACATTAAGAGCTCCACCCTCCCTCACAAAGTGACAAATGTCAATTGAAATGCTTCAACAAGTCCAGTAGTCTAAGAAGTGGGAGAGGATACTGTGGAGAAAATAATTCTAGCTCTCAATTTCATAGAAATATTGGGGGCCAGCCAGTGCCTGCCAGTGCGGTGGGGAAGACCCTGAGCTTCTCTTTACAGCGACAAGCTGTACAAAACAGCAGTCCTTTGGGACATTCTGGGACGTGCAAGGGAAAGCACATTTCTCCAGTGGTTTCAAACATGAGTCATACTGAATAAATGCACCCTGAAATAGAGGAAACATACGTATGTAACAATGCTTATTTGTTTCTAAAGGCTATCACAGAGTAAATGTGGACTAGTAAAACAGATCTGGTGACCCTAAGGACCTATACAAAGTCACTGGAGTAGAATTGGCTGGGTCCTTAAGGATGTGTAGGTTTTGCTCCTTGTTTGACATGCTGAGTGCAGCTGCAAATACATACAAGGCTGCTTCATCAAGGCTCTTCCTCTAAGCTAAGACTTTTTACCACGGGCTTCCCAAACAGTACTGTACCCACAATCTTATGAATAGCACAGGGTGCCCAGCAAGGCTTAATATCGTTGGGAAGTGAAACAAACTCTCTCTTATGCTCTGATAACTCATCAGCTGCTTACATGATATAGATTTTAACCTTCACAGATTCCCAGACTGAAGAGAAGTTACTATCACCCCAATATTAATTGCTGATACTTAGAAGGGCTGAGGACAGAGGGTGGCAGCACAGCACCGTCAGTGCTCACCCACGCGCATTGTAGAGGCTGTGGCAGCGCTGAGTGGGTGTGAAACATTTCACACACAATTGCTCCTAATTAAATGTACATATTTTTTTGTTTTGCTTCACAACAGGGCAAAAGTAACTTCTGTTTGTCTACTGTGTTTTAAACTGTATCTTATTGTTTGACTTAAGCTTATGCAGTGAAATTCAGACCACAAGTTGTGTACATAGTGTATGCATGCAGGGAAAAAAATTTGCCTCAGAGATCATTCACTGATCTTTAACTTATTAGCTGCTATAAAATTGTTGCTTGTCCTGACAACAACTAACAGTCCATTTCTTAGTGTAAGGGAGAGTAAGCAAGAGACCATGGTAGTGAGGCTATAATCAGATCTAGCTTGGGGGGAGAGTGAAGAATTTTGGTACAAATCATAGCAGTGAGGAATGGATCACATCTGTAGAAGGAGCCCTAGGCTTCCAGGAGCCCTAAAATGCTTCATTATGCATTTTCCCTCATTGGGAAAATTGAGGAAATTGAGATAACAGGGTGCTTAATGTGCTACTGGAACAGGTTGGAATTTTACAGTCTTGAGTGCAGTACTAAAGCAAACCAAAACCCTCCAGCCCCCAGGCCTCCTAAACCAAAACCGGATCTATGTACCCCATTGAAAAACTGATACATTCCTTATTCCTCTCTCCCATTCCCGGTTAGGTGACATGAAGGTGCTGGGCTGTTGCTATAAATATATACCATGCTATAAGGATATGCATATGTTGAGAACATTATTCCTGAACCCTCTTTGTTCTTTGAGGAAAACAATAAGTAGAACTACTGAAGGATCATTCAGAGGTCTTAGTACTAATAAAAGGTTTCCTGAGTGACTGTCAAAAATTAGCTTGTCTTAAAAGAAGCTATCTGAGCATTGAAAGGAAGCCTTGCCCATTTCCTTCATTAGCAAGAATAGTCTTTGTGTCACATGTTTTGAATGAAAGGTCAGCTTTCAGATGGCAGACCAAAGTTTCTGGAGCCCCCTGGTCAAAGCTCAAAGGAAAAGGTTTTGCATTGTTGAAAATTGGTGATCTGATTATATTAGTTTTAGTGTTTATGTTGTGCTTATTTATACCGGTGCAAAATGGTGAAGTGATTTGGACCTGTGTAATACATTAATGCTGTAGCTTGAAAATCCCTGTAAATCTGAGATAACAAACCTAACTACCAAATGATGCTTACTGGAACTCTATGAGAGTAAAATATAATTTATTTATGATTTGTGTTATAATAAAAGCTTCTCTGAAAAAGAAAAAGCATACACATAAACACTGGGCCACTTTTACAGATGTCTTTGTCCTCATTCATTTTGTTTAGCACTTCAACTGTTCATTTAGATGAGATGTTTTATCTTGCTTTTCCATCTCTTAGTTTTCTTAATCTTGTCTTACTGGGCTCTTTTGTCTAATCAGGAAATGCATCACAATCTGTTTATTTGTTCAGATGAAATTATTTTATGTTTGCTAATTTCAGGAGAGGTTATTTCAATTCTGAATTGTCTCCAGAAGTCTTAAGTAGCTTACTGGGAAACACGACCAATGTTTATACCTATTTTGCACTGCTCATAATTTTAGAAGAGAGCAGTGCAAAAGAACATTTCTGAGCTGAAGGATGATGTGCCTTTTTTCAGGGAAATGCATCTTTGGGATGGAAAGAGATGTAAGTGACACAGAGCATCTGAGTATAAAAAAGATACAGGAGACCATCTTCCATCTCAACTCCTTTTGGATGGCAGGTCTCTAAATCTATTCAAAAAGGTTTTAAATATCCTTGAAAAGACAAAGGTCAGATCTGAACAGGGTAACTTATACCCACAAAAACGGAAATGGTACTAGACAAGTCAAGACCTGATAGATGTCACAGCACACATTTTCTTTGGAACTGTTCTTTATCGTTGTGAAAAAAATCTGAAATATTACTGAAAGATCATTTCTAGTTATACCTTTAAACATCAATTTGATAATCTCATGCAGTTATGCTAACTTTAGTGTTAGAACATTATGCAGGTTTTTTTGCTGACCTCCCATTTTTTATTAAGTACACTCTGATCCTTCCAAGTTATACACAACGTTGAAAAAATTATTTGCCATGTCTCAGGTTCTGCAAATAAAGTATGGTGCCCTCTATGAACCATTGTTTTAGAAAAGCTTTGTCTACCAGAGTTTGGCTGTGGGGTGTGTAAGGGCTTTCTCCAAAACGTACATTGCAAATTATATGTGATGACACACATTTCATCAACCTTCCATTTCTGCAGGGAAGGGTTGTGCAAACTAGGAGAGCACCTGATTTTGGGCAGGTTTGCTTTGTAACTGTTTGGTAGCAGTAACTTTGTCCTGACTTGAAAGGTGGGATTCCCCCACTTGGGGAAGTGCAGCTTTGAGATGGAAAAGGATGTAAAGGACACAGCTTCTGGCTGTGATGTGATGGTGGGGGCTGGGCAGGTAGGTGAATGAATGTATTGAGCAGCTCTCTGTTTCTTTGCTGCAAATAAGATTAGTTCTTAGGTGGGTTCAGTTTGTGCTGGCAGCCAGCACAACTCCCCAGAATTTAGAGAAGTCATTTGAGCCAAGCTCAGGAAGACTCAATAATTGTGCCCTAAGGTTCTGAAGAGCCAGAAATGTTTTGAAATAATTGTTCCCGGTGGAAGCTGTAATGAGGTTAGGTTAGACACAATGAATAATTCTAATTCCTTATTGTCTAATGACACAATTTAAAATAGCATTTCAGACGTGGGCCTCATAGGTAACTGGGTTAGATCAGTAATCTTCTGCTCTAATAGAAACTCTTCTACTCATTTCTCAGTGCCTTGTCTCTCTGTGACTGACTGAACACAGGCTTTCTATGTTTCAATACAGCAATCTGACTATAAGATTTTCCTCTGTGACTGCATGTATAGACAAGATGCTTATTTGAGTGCAAGGTAGAATAGTTTTTGATATAAATATTCTGACTGGAGGAGAAAAACAAAATCCTTGGAAGTGATTCAGGGGATGAAGATCTTTGTGAGCAGCTGTATCCAAAGCTAGACAGAATAGCTGCAGCACCTTAGCATATTGTCAGTAACAGACTGGTTGCTGAATAGTATTTTTTCTTACCAATGGGTTGAAATCTCCTTCCTTCAGTTACTCTTTGAAGGGAGATCAATCAAATAGTGTTCTCTTCCAAAAGTAAAGATACGTATAGACTTTACAACAGATAAAGTAACAGTGTGTCCACAGCAGTGACACTCTTAACTACCATAATATATATGCAGGGCTCTCAACATGGCTGGGTCTTCCTCATACAAGCTGCTTTTATCTAGACAAATCCCCAAGTTTTTCTCTACAGTCACTTGCAAACAAGCTAAAGAAGATTGGTAAAAGAAGTGATGTTGGGGAAAAGTATTTTACTATCTCCAGTCCCACAAAGAGGGTAAACTTTTATATCTGGAAAAGGAAAGTGTTTAAACCAAGCAGATGTATTCTTTTGCTTTCACTCAGCCCTGAAATTCTGTGAAGTTAGTTAGTGAAGTTACTAAAAACTTAAGCTCTCTCAAGCATTATTCTGCTGAAGGTAGTCATGCACATGGAGCCTACGTTTATGAGAGATACTAGGTTCCAGCTTCCTCTCTCAGCTGTACTTGCTCAGGCATCAGTTCCTCACTGCTCTGCAAGGACTGGCCGGTATACAGGACTAGGAAGTCTAAAACTACGAAGGAAAGCTCAGGTGTTAATGGTTCCTCCTTCTCCCAGAGAAAACAATTAAGAAATAGTGAAGGAACCTGGAACACAGGTGCAGCTGTTTCAGTAACTTACACGGGCCTGACCTGTGCTTGTTAAGTACTTGTGAGACCAGGGGTGTCCCTCAAAAGTGAATCCAGCTTCAAGGGAAGTAGGGCTCATTTCTTCCCTGCTAGAAGATATCATGGAAGTATCTCTGTTGAACTTGAAGGTAGTTCAAGGTTTGTAAGGGGAGCTCTTTGTGTGGACAGAGAAAATTACTTTCATGTTGCCTGCTGCACGAAGTCTGCATCTATTGATGAACTCCTCACTCCTGTTCTTAATTTCTATTTGTCAAGTTTGTTTGTATAGACAAACTTCATCCAGGTCCTGCACGTCACAGCTCTGTCATAACAAGTGGGCCTGGCTAGCAGAGAAAGTTAGTGATGTGATCTCTATTCTACTACCTTGGAGGCAAAATGAATGCCCTTGAGATCTACAGTTTGCTGCCTGAGGTCACACATCAGTTATGTGGCAGTGTGAAGAGTAGAACATCTTCTGCTTGCAAAAGCAGCATAATCCTTGGCAGGCTCTCCAGAGGGCTCATCTAGATTTGTGTCTGTCTGTCCTTGCTGTACTAATCACCTTGTGGTTAATGCAGGTCACTGACTTAGTCTCCTTAGTGGGGTCAGAGATGGGAAATGTTTCCCATCCCCTTATTACTCTGTTTGCCTTGGGTTTTTTTCTCAGCTTCATAGGGGAGATAACAGCAGCACTGCGATAGCCAAATATTTGGCTTGTATGAGTACATATCTTAATTAGCAGAGTTCTTTGGAAAAACTGTCTGTGGCAAGTGCTCCAACAGCAAGAGCAATCCTTCATGCTATAAAAAGCCTGGAATTGTTTCCTCTGGTGTTTAGTCACCTCTCAGGATGGAGCCACTAATTTCTCCTCCTCCCCCTTTAACACACACATTATGTAAATAATCCTAACAATAATCTGTCTGGAGTATTTTATTGCTTAATTAATATTGTTTCAATATTATGAATAAATAAGATCGCATTCAGATTGTGAGTATAGTAAAGTTAAGGGGAGGAGGAGAAATTAGTGGCTCCATCCTGAGGGGAGATAACAGCAGCACTGCGATAGCCAAATATTTGGCTTGTATGAGTACATATCTTAATTAGCAGAGTTCTTTGGAAAAACTGTCTGTGGCAAGTGCTCCAACAGCAAGAGCAATCCTTCATGCTATAAAAAGCCTGGAATTGTTTCCTCTGGTGTTTAGTCACCTCTCAGGATGGAGCCACTAATTTCTCCTCCTCCCCCTTTAACACACACATTATGTAAATAATCCTAACAATAATCTGTCTGGAGTATTTTATTGCTTAATTAATATTGTTTCAATATTATGAATAAATAAGATCGCATTCAGATTGTGAGTATAGTAAAGTTAAGGGGA
>VZUH01002558.1:0-29569 GCA_013401175.1 Xiphorhynchus elegans
AAATTCTACCTGAGGGTCCCTAAATACACTGGCTGTATTTGATGGCTGCTTTCTCTAACATGCTGTGCCCCAAAGTGGCATTAGGTGAACAATAGTCATTTTCTGCAATAGACACTCTCTCAAATGCCCTTCATTTGTGTTTGTTGCTGTTGTGATTCTTCACCTGCTGCCCTTTATCCAGCAAAGAAAGGGGAGTTCAAAGAGTGCTCTGGAGCTCTGTGACGGTTTTAATGATGAGGTGAAGTTGGAAGGTCTTGTGTATGATGAACTTAATGGGGCATTCTTCTCTTTACGCTGGCAACCTTTACATGGAGCTGTGAAAAGGAAAAGGTATGGCCAATTGATCACAAGCAATTGATTTATTAAGAAATAACTGCCCCTTAGCTGTAAGGGAAGGCCCGATGAGGGAAACAAATATTTAATAACCTCTATAATCCTTGTGGGGTAACAAATGGCCTTAAGTCCCCCCTGTCTTCTCCCACTTGCTTTACTTTGCTATATGAAGACATCAGATAAGGAACAATCACAAGAATCAATAACATAGCTGTGTGAAAAACTGAGATTTTTATTTTTCCTGGCTGTGCTCAGAAATCATGAGAGAAATTAATTCGCAACTGTCCTACACTGAATTCTTTCCAACATTTTGGCAATCACTTTACATTAATTGCAGCATTTTCTTCAGCTTCAGATTAATTTTTTTTTCCTGACTTCAGCACCTACAAGTTTTTTTAATTACAAAATAAATTGAAAGGAATATCAGGAGTGGCAGAAGTTAGTGGAACAGAAGTGTCACTAATATTTTTTTCAATGCCAGAATGAAAGCTCTAGGTTGTTTTTACTAGATTTTACTTTGCACAAATAATCACTGAAATTTTCAAACCATTTTATGTTCACTAAATCACGTGTTTTCTCTCAGGAAAAGGTATTGCTATGACAGGATTTATCACTCAATAGTTGCATGTTCAGTGTTAATGTTGAAGCCGTTTATTCCAGGCAGTTCATGCTCCTATAGAAAACCCAGAGTGATAGGTATGAGAGTTATACAGACACACAGCAGGGACTTTATTCTGGACCATTTTGGGGAGGTATGACTCTTTCTTTTAGAGTTTTGGGGTAATTCTGTAGAGATAAAACCGATGTTTGAAGGACCAAAGTATCAATTTTTCTTTTGGTGAACTTTTTCTTGTTTTGGGATTAAAGTGTCACACAACTTCCATCAGAAATATTTTCTGCAACAATTCCACAAAGCTAAACTTTTCCAAGGCAAGTGTGTAAATCCAGCCGTGCCTGCTTTCACAGAGGCCAGAGCAGACTATTTTAAGAGTGTGCCAGAAGGCAGACAATGCACTGGGGTTGGTCAGGAAACAGAGTCAAACCAGGAGTCACAGTTAGCATTGCCAGCCAAAAATAAGTACCTGAGTAACTACAAGTTGTAGAGGAAATAGTTTAATACATCCATTTTGTCCCAGGAAGTGATGTCAGGCTGTTGTCAGTGGGAAGTGGTGAAACCCAGTAGGTAGTGGGAGGTCTGAAACCATTTGTACGATACCCCCCAGCAAGATTTTGGGTCTGCCATGCCAAATAAATAAGTTTGTTTTGGACTGCCTGCTTATTTGTCTCATTTACAAACAAGCAGGGAAAAACCCCAAGAGCAGCTTGCCTTTTCAGGAGGTTCCTGAGAGCACTGAGAGCTGCCAGGTCTTTGTCTTCCCTTACATATTCCCACTCAGAGTAGGAGGGCTGCCCCATTGAAACGGGAAAGTAAATTCCAGGTTCAGGAAAGGCAAACAGACAGGCAAGGAAATGGAATGGTTGGTGCCTGAAGTACTGTAGGATATCATTAATGCATCATGACTGCAATAGAGTAACCTTTGGGGAGTGTCCTCAGGAGCTCAGCCACACAGGGAAACATGCAGCTGGACTTGGGATACAGCACAAATTAAGCTGGGAATACCTGAAACAGCAGGGACCAAAGGAGAAGAGGGAGGCAATGGGAGGATGGGGCTATTCCAGCAGCTCTCCTGGAGTAGGAGCTGAGCCACTCCAGGGCTAAGCAGACACCTGTGCAAGGAGAGCAGCCAGGATAAAGTGGCTGGAGCAAAAATTGTTCCCCTGTGTCACAAAACGGGCAGATCTGCCAAAACCCTTGAGTCTGTCTCCTCGTGGGCATCAGACCCCAGACACACAGGTGTGTTTCTGAAGCTGAGGAGGAAGCAGACCCCTGCATTAATGTGATGCCAGAGGCAGAAGGACGGCATTCTCTTTCTCCCTGGATGTATTTTTAGGAGAGTTCCTGGGCGAGGAAGGCTGGCAGCCAGGCAGGCACTGAATTTTGCCTAACTTTGTTCCCAGTGGGACACAGGCTCAGGCTGACCAGCAGCTGACAGATCCACCTCTTGGTGAGCCTGAAACGGGGCTTTTCATGTTCAAAGGGGACAGGAGGTTTGAAGGGTTGGAGGCTGGCGCTGGGTATGAAGGTGTCTGCCTCTGATCTTCACATGCCTCAGTTCTTGCAGGAAAACCCAAGCTAATTGCTGGTTTAAAAGAGTATTTAATTTTAAAACCTCCCCCCTCCCTGTTCCTAGGCTGGCATGATTTTCATCATGGAAAAGGTATGTGCCATGTGAAGGGAAGTAAGGAAATGTGAATGTAATAAAAACAGGGTAGGGGGACACAGCCAGGGAAGTCACTTCACAGGAGATAAGGATTGAATGGTTTCCACTCTGTAGGGCTTTGCCAAGCCCAACTAATTAATGTTTGTAAAGCCCTTTGAAGATGAAAAGCACCAATTTATTGCTAAGTTTAATTATTTGGATCATGTTACTTAAGACTTTTGCTAGCTGCCTTCAAACACCACTGGTCTCTTCCCTCTAAATGCAGAGGTAGCCAAAGAGTTGAAGGCAGAGTTTTGGAAGGCAAAGCCACAGCATTGCATTGCAATGATGGCTCTTGACCTGTGGATGGAGGGTGGACACTTAAGAAGGGTTCCTGTTGTGTTCCTAATGAATTTCAGCTGCCCTTAAATTTACAGTGTATAATTCTGGCAATTAAAAGGAAACTAGTTTTGGATAGGTTCACATTAGTACCAAACAGTCATGTTTCTAATACCTGTGATTAGCACCAGCTATAGAACATGAACTCTTGCTGCTAATAGTGTGCATACTAACTGGCAATCCTGTTAGCTGACAGATATTAAAAACATGAACACAAACGCAGAAATAGATGTACCAACATGAGGAAACGTAAGGAAAGCAATCACTTCAAAAGTGTACTCCACCCTTTGGAAGAGAAAGGCTCTAAACAGATAGGGCTAAAGTCTTTGGGCAACTCCTCAGGTGAGATAAATCAACATGATGCCAGATGCAAACTCTATTTTGAAATGGTCAGATATTTTCAACACTGATATAGCCAATATTATCTCTCTCTCCTTTCCCTGTCCCCCCCAGATGAACTAGTTAGAGATTCCTCATCACATTATTACACCTGTCTTTGCAAGTGAGACATTTCACTTCAAGTAGCATCCCCAGGGGACATTTAATTCTGAATGATTTTCTCATTAAAAATATGGTTCTGCTCATGAGAAACAGAATGTCCCAGTAAAATAGGACATGACAGGGCCAGAGATTTATGGATTCAATGCAAGGATTGAAATCTTGATTGCAGACTAGAAGTGTTTCAGAATTAATGATAACTTTGGGTTCACCACTCATCTCAGTGGGACGTTGCTCATCATTTTCTGATGATTAAAAAGGAAAGTGTTCCTTAGCATTTGTAAACTCTAATCAGAAACAACACTAGTTAGGGAACTTGGGCTGGATCTTTTTCCTAGTGAACACAGAAGGCAACTGGGGTCCACTCCAGTAGCAGTTGCACTTTTAGGATGGGCAGTGGATCCATACATGTACCATCTTTTTTGCCCCTTTATTATCTGCAGTGCAGGTTTCCATTGCACATCCTGCCCTTGTTTGGCACACACACAATTCCTGGAGAAATCAATGCAAGTCCTGTGTGCAGAAAAAGGCACAGAAAGTGCAACAGAGATTTGCACCACGGATTAAGAGATTTTCAGTGCTGATCAAAGAAGAATTTTGTCCGAGGTTTGTAAAGCACTTTTGAATCCTTCTTGATGAAAGGCGCTATGAAAATGTAAAGCTGCTGTTGTTGTTGATGTTCCCTTGGTACACAACAGGAGGAGAGATGCTGAAATTAAAGTCACATATATTAATATTGATTAAGAAGTAAGAAAATTCTTCTAGAATTTGATCTGCCTTTCATTATGTGCACTTGATCTTCCATTTTCAAAGAGGGCATCGTTTTCTCCTGGAAAATCACAGCCTTGAACTCCACCAAGCCACAACTACAGATTACATATTATTATATATAATTTTGGAAATCTGTCTGGAATACACCATAAACCAAGAATAAAAGAAAAGCTGTAAGGACATTTGTATTTGTCAGTGTCTACCCAGACAGAGCCCTGAGGATATGATATTCTTAGAATAAAGCTTTCATTTCACAGCGCATCAGTGGGAAAATTAACAAGCTCCCCTCATGCTGTTCCATAATTCATTTTCTTTGTTTTAGATATTGAGCTGAGCTGGTACAGGAACTTAAATAGATAGGGGAGATTTTAAGCACAGATTTGGATTTTGGCTGGCTTGACTTGTTTGGTTTTGTTTTCCCTCTTCTTCCTGACACTATTTTCAAACAAGAAACTACCTGTGTTTTTACAAGTCCTGTGACTCCAGAAACCAAAAAGAGAGGCCATAGCAAAGCTAACTTTTCTCACCAAGAGAACTGCTTGAACGACACAAACGTGTTACCCCCTCCCCCAGGTTTTTGAGCAGAAAACTCCAGTTTGGATGTCTGTGTGCGTAAAAGCAAGACAGGTGGGTGAAGGTGCTGTGGTCCCTGAGCCTTTAAGAAAATTGAATCCCCCAAAAAACCCCACTTCTGTCCTCCTCAGCCATGCACAGCAATGCTGAGCCAGAAGAAGGACACAGTCTGAGGGGCTACGTGGCATAAATGAAGAGATTCCAAACCAGAATTATCTCTTCACACTTTTAAATGGCCTGGTAGCTGCAGGGAGTCATTGACCTCGGTGCCTTGTCACCACCCTATTGTTAATAGCAGGGACAAATGCATAAAAATGTCCTTGTTATGAACAGAAAGCAGAACTGCAATTGAGACAGCTGACAAAATTAAATATGTTCTTTAGGCATCTGTAGAGGGAAAGCCATCCCTGTTCCCCACAGATGACCTCAAAGATTTCCTTGCTGCGTTCCCTTTTCCATCTGTTTGCAGCTGGTAGCATTTCCCAGTGCCAGGCCACTGGGTTTAGGAGATGGAAATCTGAAACTGGATGAAGACAGCGTCATAATGATGTGAGAAAATGCATTCAGCTGGCAATTTTCAAGAGGAAGTGATGCTGCCTGGCCCAGAGATTTCTCTTTGCATGTGCCCATCTGTACAGTGGCTGGCTCACCGTGGCATTACACAAATAACAGCGAGGCCAGTGCATAGTGAAAATGTGTCTTCCCCAGAATAACCTTCTCCTTATCACAGCCAGTGATAGCACTGTGTTATTCTGGGGTTTGAAAGGGTTGAGGCTTTTTATGCCAAAGAGCAAGTGGCCTCAGCTCCCAGTGACTTCTGGCATCAGCTGGCATCGTTCAGTGCTCTGTGACAGGGACCATGAGGATGCCCTGACAGTATCAACCCCCTGAGGTGTTTGGCTACAATCCTGCTTGGCCAAGGGGTCACTGCCACAGCTGTGACCCCAGCCCGTGGTGGAATCTGCTATCCACTGGAAGATCTGGTTCTTCCTCAGCTACACACAGTAAGGATCCTGGCATTGGTCTGTAGTGGGCATGTTTTACACTATAGCAGTGTATAGCAGGACAGACAATACCCTCTACAGTTCAACACCCAAGCTTATATAACTGTGCATATTTTTAATATTTGCATAAATGTCTCAGAGCCCTATAAAATGACTAAAAACAACAGGCTCCAAAAGTTAGAGAAAGATGAAAAAAAAATACTATACTGAAATTTTCAAGTTCAATGACTCTGCTTTGTGTCATATCCACAACTGGCCATGAAGCAGCCCCAGCATTCCCTTTGATGTGTATAAAATGTATTTTTAATTTCACTAGACTGCTGCTCACTTTTATTTGAAAGGATATTTGAAAGGGTGTCTAGGAATGACTAGATTCCCTTCTCTGCACTTTGCATTGTTTTACTACCTTTGTCCTGTCACCTCTTAATGTTCTCTTGTGTAAAGTACAGTCTGAACCTCCTGAATCCTTCCTTATAGAGACTTTTCCTTGTCTCTGAACATTATCATCACCTTCTAGACATCTCTCTGACTGTGATTACTTTTTTTACAGTGCAGGAATGAGCACAGCCAGACTTGAACAAAGGTCTTGAAGCCAGGCACGTCCCTGAATTTGCACATTACATTAGATTGTTTCCTATTGAAAATATTTACTGCAATCTCTTACAAAGCCATTTTTTCTGCCTGTTCTGGCAAAGCTTCTACCAGCAACCCTGTTTGAGCAGGGACTATGGGGTCTGCAAGCTCTTTTCAAGCAGAAGAGGTGACAGCACCCCAAGGCACCCGTGAGCTGCTTGCTGGAATCTCCCACTAGTGAGTGGGTCGTGTTTGGTGCTGGCTTCTCACTCAGAGCTTTGTGTTCCCCCCACCAGATGGACGTTGGCAGATGGCAACACTGTTTTGCTCTTTAATTATTTAAAATGCTGCACACAAATCTACCTCTGGCATTCAACAATAGAGCAGGGTGTTTATTGTCCATATCACATCTTTGGTAGGCTGTTTCACACTTACCTCTTTGTAAGACATGGAGATGATTCTGGTTTGCAGCACTTGCACACACACCCTGCTCTTCTCTGGGTCTCCATGCAGGGCATTACACACTTTCTGTTCTCAACTGGGACTACCTGACAGACAGTACCTGGCTCTAAACATAAAGGACAGTCCACCACCTTCACTCACAGAATCAACACAGAAAGTGGCATACTTTGATTTTCTCAACTTTTTGAGTTTCCCTGATGTCCATCTATTCACCAGCTGCTAGAATTAAGTTTTTGCCAGTTAAAAAATTGCTATAAGCCATTTTTTTTTGCTCAGGTTGAGGGTTTTTTGAGACTGCAGAATGCCAACAGAGCCCAAAACATCAGGTCCCAAAAAAACAGTGACTTAAACAGCAGAGTTCAAGTTATCCTGTAGATCCTTTTAAAAGGAAAAGCAGCACCAGCAAACACATTAATACAACTTAGTGAGATAATAGCTACCCCAAGCTGCACTGATTGGAAACAATTGGCAGAGCCTGGAATATAAGGAATCACTTCCTGCAGCAATTTCCTTTTATTAAAAAAGCATTTAGAGCATTTGCAAGCCTTTCATTTCTCAAGGATCTATTTTTAACTGAGTTGCTCTGCTGAAAGATGCAGCTCAGTCGGGCTGAACGCATGGCTGGGCCAGGTGGAATTTGTTCAGAGCAGAGATGTTTGCCATCCCAGCATCACTGCAGGGGCTCCCATCCAGAGAATGGCACTGACATTTTCTTGAAGCCAGAAAATTCATGTGGCCACTTGGAAACCCACCCTGCTTTCCACCCTGGGCACAGAATCCCAGCATTTCAGAGTGGGTGAGGTGGGAGGGGAGCACTGCAGCATCCAGAGCAGCTGGTCATCTGATCCAACCTCCCTGCTCAAGCAGGACCATCCTGGAGCAAGTCAGGAGGAACTCCCTGTGCTAATCCCTGCTCATTTCTGCACAGCGAGGGCAGTTCAAGCACCTAGCTATGAAAGTGCAGGCCTGCACAAATGCACCTATTTAAATGGTGCATCCTCCTTTCCAACACAACTGGATATAGTTCAATCTCCAAGATCTATAGAACTTCAAAGCCATGATGAAACAGAAGTCAAAACCACCCTAAATGAAGGGCTGGTGTGCATTCCCTTTTGGGGCCACCACTGGTGATTGTGAGTTGGCTTATTTTTTGTTTGTTTATTTAATATTTTGTTTATTTGTTAATTTTGCTTATTTTTTGTTTGTTTTTTTCTGAAATACCTGAAATGAATTTTCAGTTGCGTTGTTTTCTCATGTGAGGAAAAAAAATGAAAAAAAACCATGATTTGGGTCAAAATTTGGGTCAACTAAAAATAAAACATTTTCATTCTTGCAACAGCAGGCTACATGTATTTCGATTTAAGTGGCCTTCTAGCCTAACCATGAGCTTGAAACAAAAAGAAATTAAACATCCCTTTTCAGTACTACTGAGGTAAGACTGTTTGCTCTGGTTCTCCCCCTATTTTTTTTGAATAGGGAAGAACTGAAACACTCTTGACATGTGAGACCCAGTAACTCATTCATTGTGCTGGCAATGACACAATGCTGTTCCCATCTTTGCAGCCATAACAGGTCTGACTTTCCAAGGCGTGTGCCCAATTATAACTTGCAAGAAGCCATGTAACTCATAAAGAATTTAGTTAATTTCCAATATTTTCCAAAGTCCTGTAAATGAACAATGCACTTTTTACAGGTCTTTCATCAAGGAGTTAATAACCACATGAAGGTTCTCTTTTCATCAGTTTCTAAGTGGCGCTCCATTTGATTGAAGAAGATCAAAACTGATGATCAGAAAATAAAAAGGAAGTTTTAAAGGCAGCCTTTGTACAAGACTTTAACTGTCTCATTCCTGTTATTTCAGAAGTATCATTGGGATTCTTTCAGGCTTGAAAAAAATTTAGAACATTCTTGTGAAGTGCAAGTACTTTCCTTTCTCTTTAATTTTAGAAATCCTTGTGTTAATGGTGGCCAGCATATCTGTGCCAGATAATACCCCAGGCCTAAGTGAAAGCAACACCAACCCCAGCAGAACTCTTAAGAGTCTGCTATTGTCTCTTACACTGCCTGTGCTCCCAATCTTACCTCCTGCCCAGGGTCATCCCACAGCCCCATCCCACTGGCACTCAACCAGCCACTCCATCTGTGGGGATTGGGGTGGAGGGACCCCCAGGAATTCTGCAGGATGGGGCAGGGACAGGGAGAGGACATCCCTGCTGCAGGAGTTCCTTTATCTTCAGCGGGGGAGAGGAATATCATCCTTCTGCATTTAGTTTTACCTGAAAATTTTCTCTTTTCCTTAATTGTCTCCGGAAAGCCCTCTGTGTAAATTTTCTCTCCCTGGCTCATTTTGCCTTTTTCCATTTGCTGAGCCTTGATTTACTGTTTTTAATTAGAAATAGGCAAGTTCCCTGTGAAGATGTGAGGTGCCTCTTCCCTGAACCCAGCTCCAAACTGTAACTGAGCTCCTCACAGCAAAACTTCATCCTTTTGTCCCCTCTGCCCCTATTTGTGGGCAAGACTGTCGAAGCACTGGTCTGTAAGAGAAGCACTGTACTTTTGGGCAAACTCAGAGCTCTCAGAAAAGGGCACATTTTATTGCAGGTGCTCTGCATAGAACCTTTGTGAGGATGAAATATGATGGAAAAGGAGATAGCCAAACAGGGATTGACACTACCACACTTGCTACGAAAGGCTCGATCCCACAGTTCCAAGGAGCAGTTATCTTAAGATCTGATTCTTCAAATCAGTTATCTTTTCAGTAGAACCTATAAATAAATCAGCAGAAGAGCCAGTTAATGACTCACTGTTGTAAATTAAATGGAATTTGTTATGAATATGATTCACTGAAACTTTCCTAACAAATCAATTTGTTTCAATCACACTGTAATTCGATAATACTATTTAGCATTTATATGGTGCTTTCAACAGCTCATGAACTTTCCAAGCATTAATTGCAAACTACATAAAGGCAGTCTAGAATAAGGGGTTAGCTCTCAGATAATCTGTGCCTAAGAAATTGAGATGGATGCTTTTAAAAGCATAGAAATAGAAGGGATACCTGATTGCTACTCATGCCTGATTCAGAAAGCTGAAAATCCCACAAGAGCTCCTCTAGAAGCTCCTAAACTTTGTTTAAAACCAGATGACCTAAGGTGAACCTCTGGATGTGAAGGCAGGATTAGGACACACTTTGTCTTTCATGTTCACCTGGGAGATGCTGGATGAGAGGTGACTACTGGAGAGCTGGTTGCTTGCCTGCATTTAAGGCTGCTTGTGGATTTCTGTCTCTCACAGTGCCATATGAAGGAGAACACATGAATATGGTTATTTAGAGGTTGCTGTCACAGGCAGGATGCTGGGGCAGACACACATCATGTCTGGTCCTGAACAGCTATGTTATATTCCCCATAAAAATTTGGGTTGAATATTGGCTAAAATGGGGGTGTGACTCTGAGAAACTGATGGTCGTGATGTCTGTGAAGTAGAAGAAAGAACTGTCAGTGTCCAAATAGTAATTTATGAATCATCATTCACTATGCCACATGAGATGAAAAAAAAAAAGGTTTTATTGCCCAGTTTGATTTCTTTTTTGAGCACCTCCCTAGTTCTCTGCAAGTGCATGTGATCATTTGCAGTTAATAAAGGCTGGTGTTTCCATAGAAAGGTTCCTCCTGGAAAGACCTAAGGACCAAAACTTACATAGAAGTCCTGATTCCTGTCTTTCTCTCCTTGCCCTGTACCTACACTTTTAAACTGCAGATGCACAACATTGCTGGCTGCCCTTGCTCTGTCACCTTCCTGCACTGAACAAGAGTATCACTCAGAGTAGAAATAAATGTTTGGCTCCCTGCTTATGGCAAAATACTGCACTGATGCCTGGTGCTCCCTGCTGAGACCTTTCTGCGAGAGACTTCACAGTCAAGGAAGTCACCTTGATGCCAACCTTTGTCCCTGCTCCCTGATGCAATGCATAAATAATATTGCTGTTCCTTATCAGCTGGTAGCGTTTGCTTAATGGGTAGCTCTGCTGCTTCAGCAGGGAATTAGCTAGAACAACATGGCAGTGATAAAGGAAGGAGAGCAAGCATCCATCAGTGGGTCAATTAGCAGTGGTAAAAAGGAAGCTCTGAAATAACTCAAACAGGAATGCATTGGTTCTCTTGCTCATGTTCAGAACTGTTGCTTGGCGAGTATGAAACGAGGGAAAGAACAAATAATCCGGGATATGTTCTTTTTTAGATACATGCCAAAACTTCCCTTTAATAACAGCATCTCTCCTGGCCTTAGCAGCTTTTATCTCTAAACTCCTTAGATGATATCTGCAGTCACTTCTAGTGAGGCTGGATTTGAAGCCAACCCTCAGTTCTTATCAACCGTGGACAAAGCCTGGTGCACTGACACCAAACAGGCAGACTTTGGAGTTCAAACACCCACCCAGAAGTCACTCCTCACACACTCCCCAGAGAGCAGTCAGAGTCCATTTGCAGTCCTTGCAGTGGCAAGAGGCTTCCCTGGCAGTGGGACTGAGCAGGGCTGTGGCAGGGCAGCCAGGGACAGCCCTTTGCAGAGCTCCTGAGAGCCCATCACACCTTGGTGTCCAGCAAATTGGCTGTAGTTTGGGTTACAATACACCTTCTGTCAAAAAAGGAGCTACTCACTTAAATTGAAAACCAAAAAACCAGCAGTCACATTGTCACCTCAGAGGTGCAGATAAGCAGACTTTCTCCAGCACCAAAGCCATTGCAATTGCCCCACTGCTGACCAGAATTATTGTCCTCAATGCTGGTTATTAATGGTTCAAGTCAGAACCCTCTCCACTCCCAGATCCTTTAGGTATATAAATGACCAAAAATTTAAATGCTAATCCAGCAGACCGTAAGAACAAAATCGGGAGTTTAATTTCCAAGCTATGCCATGGTTATTATTCATTGCCCCAAAGCATCATTAACACAGCATCAAGACTGGCACAGCAATGCCATGTACCCTCCCAAAATGTCAAATGCACTTGTATTTAAGTGGCTAAAGACCACAAAGGAAGGAGTTATGATAAAATCAGCTTGTGGAAGCAAGCTAGAGCCACAACTGCTGTAAATTAGGATGGCTCCAGTGACCATAGTGGAGTTACCTCTGTGTATCCCAGCTGAGGGGATGGTGTCTCTTTTTCCACTCCTGGGCACTTGTATAAGATGAAAAATACCTAAAACACCATAGTCTCAAACGTCTACAAACTTTAAAATCAAGTGAATCAAGTTGTTGGTTAGATCATAGTGACAATTGCGTGGAGAGCGTGAAGTACAGAGTGGTTTGAGATTAGGTCTTTGTCAGCACCAGTGAAAACAAGCACACAAAAACATTGAGTCCTCCTATAAATAGCTTCAGAAAAAAGCATACAGTGCCTGTGCTGAAGCATCAACCTTGAAAATACTTAGGAATTATCAATATTGCTTTCAAAGAGCCAAGATGTACCAAAGATTGAGTCAGGCATTGTAAGTCTACGAGGAAAAAGTCAAACAGGAAACCAATCTGAGAAAACCCAGGCAGTGTGTAGCAAATATATATATATAGGGTGCACTGTATATCACTTTGGGCTGCGGGACAAAATTTAAATGGGCATTTAAATAAAAGCCATGAGGAAATGATAGGGAAGCCATGCTTTCCTCCTTGCTTTGAATGCATGAATTCATTCTGCTGCAAAACTTCCTGCCATGGTTTCAAAGCTGCTCTCGGAGTGGCAGCTTTTGGCTCCATCAGCGTTTTTCTCTCCCTGTTTTCCCTCTGCCTCTGCTGAGACCAGCACTTTTAAGTCAAGGGTTGGGTCTGAGGATGGCCAGGAGGCTGGGGGACCCCTGGGGACCCTGAGATGTGCTTATGTGGCCTTTGCAAGGGCTCCCTTCACTCCTAGCTCGCTCTGGGACAGGCTGGACAACTCCTACTTATCAAAGACATGATGAAGAAATTGTCCTTTCTCTTTCTACAGCCTCTCTTCTTTTTTATTTCTTCTTCTTTTTTTTCCTCTTTCATTTTAATCACGATTTTCTGCTGTTTCCTTTTGGTGTGTCTTTAATCTTAATTTTAAATGCAGGGTTTGTTGGTTTTTTTTGGCTTTTTTTTCCCCCTTAACTCCTCACTTTATAGCCTTCCCGAGCCAGTAGCAGTCAAAATGTAATGAATTCCTGAAGGTCAGATGAGCGTTTGGAGACCCAAATGTAGTTTGTGATGTAAAGGGAGGGCCAGGGAATAACTCCCACCCTCCCCCTGCCCCTGCAGTTGGCAGCAATCAGCAAACATCTAATCAATGGGAACAGTAGCACATTCATGGGCAAAAGATATTATCTTGGCATATAAATAATGAAAGCCTCTAAAGTGCTCCCAGATGTTGGAAACAAGATTCCTTCTGGGCATGTGAAGAATTTGCTCAGAGGAAAACAGAGCGGCCACACAAAAGTGGAGAGCTGTTTTAGTCTGGTGAAATTCTGTTTACGAGAAAGTGCTGCTTTAAAAATAAAAAAAAAAGGGAAAGAAATACCTATATGGCTTGAATCATCCAAAGCTGACCTCTCCTCTGCCAGATCCCTGGAAAACAGACAATTGGTTTTGTCTGGGGTATTTGAGTGGTGCTGCTGCTAGATTATCTTTCAAACAAAAGAGGCCCTGCTTTTTTATTATTGCCAAATATCCAGTTTACAATCAGGTTTTCAGTATGTCCTGGAATCCAGGCTTCCCTGAGAAAAAGGAGCTTTTTGATCTCTTGTAATGACAACTTATTCCATGAGATAAGGCTACAAAAAAGGAGAGAGAACAATTAACAATTAATTATTTCTCATGAGAAAATGCTTTAATTCGCAGCCCAAGCAAGTAAAAATGTTTAACTCTGATAGCTAATGTCTTAACTTTTTAAAGAAAACAAAATTCACTCGAAATTTGCAAAGTTGTGACAAGTTTTCTTAGCTTGTTGACATTCAGTAGCTGGGGTGTCACCTTCAAACTGGATCCATACATCCAATGTATGTGCTTTATGTCTTCTGGAAGCTTCAGTGGCTCCAGCAAGGTCAAACTTGGAATTTGGAAAGATTTTTCTGGATCAAGGTTTGATTTGTAACTGCAGCTCCCTTTTTGTCACCTTAATGTCAACCTCTCATAAACTTCACAGCACCCAAGGAATCATTAGTGACTACCAAAACTTTGCTTCCTCCCAAGCAGCAGATAACTAAAGTAGCAAAAATCGTACAATTCTGTGAAATATAAATAAAATTCAAAGCATTGTGAGCAGATGGTTTCAGGACAGGACTTATTTCTGTGGTAAACTTTGGCAATGCCTTCCTGTAGGTCTTTGGGCAAGCTGCTTAACCCTCTCTGTCCTTGGGTTTTTTGGACTTTCATAGTCATAATACTTGTCTCATAAAAGAAGTATGTGCTCTAAACAGTATTTAGAAAGTGCCAGGAGGTTTTGTGAAGGAATGTAATTGTAAGTTAATGAGTGTATTGTCAGCAACTCCTCCAAAATTCCCTGGGTGTAAGTCAAGCTTTACATACCCTATTCCAGGAGCCCCAACACACACTGCCCCATGGGAGAAATGACTGTCACCAGCACACGGTGCCAATTAGCTGAGCTGCAGGACAATAAATACCAGGTAATGGTGTAATGCTGGGGAATGTGTCACAGGCGTATTTCCTTGGCTGGAAGAATCTGTAGGTGGCAAGAGGAGCTCAAAAATAGCTCAAAGACGCTCAGGCACAAGAGTTGGGATTGTGGTTTGTGTTTTTCCCAGCCTGAGCTCTCCTGACCTGCAGGAGGAGGATGACCCCTGGCAGCAGGGTGTGGGATGCCTGGCCATGAGGTTCCTCCCAGCAGACGTGAGGGGTTTAGGCACAGCCTCTGTTTGTGCTGGGGCTCCTCTCTGGTGTCTGGATGCACAGCCAAGCCATAGCCTTGCTGAGGATCATCTGAATTTTGGGCTTGCCTGAACCATCGTGGTTTCAGAGGAAAAGAAAGGCAGCTGTGGGCTGGGCAGGACATGTGTTTGCTTTCCAAGGGGCTTTCATCCTTGGAACAGGACCCCTGGCTAGCTTGGCAAGCTGATGGAATATTCCCCAACTTAATGCTGGAACAACAATACTTCTCTAGCACACAGAAAAACAACAACAACAAAACAAATAAGAAACACCAGCAAATTGACTTAGCTATGTCAGCCAGTAATTCATTCATTAGAGAAACTGCTATAAACCACCTTGCAAATGAATTTTTGGCTTAGGTAGAAGAATTTCATTGTACAGCTATACTAAAAGTCCTTTTCTCAGACCTGTGAATACCCAGACATTTTGTGCAGCTGGGGACATGTTATGGATCTGAACTGAAAGGACACCAGAACTGTGATTCTGCATGTAGTTTTGACACAGAAAATGGTCATTTTGAAGGAATTTTCTCTGAAGAGCCTGTTCAGTCTGTCTCTGCCCCCCACCCAGCACATTGTGCTTGGAAGGAGAAGATACGGGTGAAGCCATTTCAGAAAAAAAGCCCCGACTTTTGTGTACTTCCATTTCTTTTATATTGCTGGATAATTTGATGTGGCACACAGAAAAAAAAAAATATAGTTTTATCAGCTCTGTGTTCAAGCAGGTGGTGCTGTATTTTGTATAAAGGACAGTGCTTAATTTAAGATTTCTACCATAGCTGCAATTCTAAATGACAGCATTTGTATTAAAAGAGCTGCTCTTCCCAGCAGCACTGTTATAAAAATACTGAAACAGTAGTGATATTATTATAGATCTGCTCCAGTAACAAAAGTTCTACTGTAAGAAAATCTCTGATTTAGAAAAATTCTTGCCGCCTTTTGTCAGTGATAAATGTTCCCTTGGTTCCCATACGGGTGCAATTTAATCCCCACGACTTGAAGAGCCTGCAGGAAAGCAGCTGTGTACAGTAAAAGCCCCAAACCTTCATGGGAGCAAAGGTGGCAAAATGAGGCCAGAGCAGAATTTGGGGTGGCAGTGCAGAGAAACCACCTGGGAGGCAGGATGTGCCTTCCAAAAGCCCTTTGTGCCCCGTGCATGGGGACATGGCATGTGTGTGTAGGGGCAGGAGGGACAACCTCCCACTGCTCCCCAAATTCCCAGGCAAAGGATGCAGTGTCCCACGGGAGGGTGGGTCCCCTTTGCTTGGGGGAAGAGCTCATTTCGCTGGCTGCATGGATCAGGAGGAGCACAGCCATGCTGTTAGCCTGCCCTGAAGGCGACAGCTTTGCCATCCCCAGTGATTCAGCAGCAAGGAGTGGGGTGGCTCATCCCAAGGCAGGGTCAGGGACAGGGCTGACATCAACCTCTCCCCAGCAAGACGGCTTGAGATGTCCTCTGCCCACACACTGCATGGGACTGCATGTCAAAAACCCATCCAGTTCTCATCCTCGGTGAGAAATGACTGACCTGAGCCCCACGACACCCATGCTAACACACTCAGTGCAATGGGAATCCATGGCAAAGCCACTCACACTTCTCAGGGTGTTGTGGCAGGACTTGGAGTGGTTCAGACCAGTGTGACTGGATGAGTCCAAGCCCATTCCTGGTGTGCTGGGCGAGGGGCTCGGATGCCAAAGTTCAGTCATCCTTTCTCCTTGTCGTGCATCTAAGTGGTTTTTTAATTACACTGACGTTTTCCTCTCATGACATTGTTTCACAGGTCACCTTGCTCTCCAATTACTGCTCATGGAAGGAAGTGCTTCTTGACACTGCCCTCAATTTTTTTTTCTTTATTTCCATTTGTACTTATCTGTGATGGAAGAAAATATGAACCACTGCTGAAATTATCTTAGTATTCTTTTAAGAAAACCCATTTCTCTCTCTCTCTCTTTTTTTAATGTTTTTTAATTTGGGTCCATATATAACAAATTCTTTTTACCCTCACAAACTTCACGTCTTAGTTTTCAAATTACTGCTCCCAATTATTTCCTGAATGTTTCTGGTGCCACACTATTTTTCGTATAACATGGTGACCAAGAATTAATGAGTAAATTATTTCTTCTTCCTCTGACGATATTTTGAGCAGCAGTCTGTACAGGAAACAGCCTTTCTTTTGAATTAAATACTGCTGGTGGCCTACCTGAGGTCTGCTGTGGCTGAGAGCTAAGTTTAGACACACACTGCGGGGTGGGGAGGAGGAAATTCAAACAAAGGCTGCGTGACCAGACTCAGAAGAGGGTGCAGAACACCACGGGTCACTCAGCTCTTCTCATCCCTCACCTTGCTCAGTGTTCACCTGGTGCTCGAGAGGGACTTCATGGGGGTGACAATCAAAATGAATTTCGCAGAGTTTACCCCTGTGGATTTTTGGTACTTGCCCTATCCCAGAAATTTGATGTTCTATATCACCTGGTCACCCCAGAGTCCACATGGGAAGGCAGCTCTGGAGGACGTGAGGGTCAGAGGGGGGGGACAGAAGTGGTTGCCATACATAGGTATGATTTTGACTCTTCCTCCCCATACCTCAGGGACAAGAGGATGGAGAGGAAGGACTCTCCATCCCATCTTAGGCCACCTGACATCGTTCCCAGAAGGCCAATCTGTCGATCAATTCCTCAAATGCCATCCTATCCTCTTGCTGACTTTGCTGCAGAGCAGGTTAAACCTGCTCCAGCACAGGGGAAGACTGATCAACACTAGTTAAATCGAGTGTCAGCTCACACCAGAGCTTCACAGTACTAGTTTAAATGAAGATCCTTTCCATGGACAGTGAGCCTTGCATGTCACAGCACAAACTGCTGAGTGCAAGGAGCTTGCAGAAAAGCCCATGGTGTGCCAAAGCAAATATCAGGCAGGAAAACAGCAGCACCAGTGCCCTTCCTCGACAGGAAAAGGTGTGTCCCATGAACCAGGCTGCCTTTCTGCTGACACAGAAATTGCATGCACGAGCCCAGCTCAGCCTAGATACATGCAGAGGATCTATGCATCCCAGTCTAGCCACTCAGGGTCTCTCTTCTTGCTGAAAAACTGAAAACACAGCCTTTTTATTACAAGTGGCACCGCTCTCTCCCAGCTGAATAGTCAGCTTCATTTGCAGTCAATCTGGTGCCTTCAAGGCTGGGTTAGCTGTGCCCGTGTCACTCCTGATGCATTTGTTTGAGCTGCTCATAAGCATCTTTCACACTGCCCCCCTTGCCCAGACAATCTGCTTCAGCACTCACAGCAGCCCTGTTATTACAAATTGCTTTCTAATATCTGGGCTAAACTGTCCTTGCTGCAATATGAAACTGCTTCTTCTTGTTCTACCTGTCATAACAGCGGAGCACTGGGTTTTTTCCAGCTTTTCCTCACAATTCATGTTTTCAAGACTCTTGATTATTAAGAATGTCCTCTCCATTTTTTTCACATCCTTCTTGAAGACCAGTGCTCAAACCTGGATATAGCAGTTTTTAGTACTGAGGAGAAATTAACCTTCCATTTATTTCATCTAATCTAATTTATTGCCCATCTTTTGAATTGGGAAAATGCCTCTTTTGAGACTTTTGAAACCTTGGGGTGGATAATGCTGATATCACTGCTAAAAGAGTACAAGTACAAGAGTCTGGCAGCTATGAGGAAGAGGGAAGACCTGGGAAGAACAAAACCATACCCCATCCACCCATTATCATGCAATTTCTGCAATGACCAAGTTCCACTCCTGACTTACTGAGCACAGAGGTTGCTCCTTTCTGCAGGGCAACTGACCTTGCAAAGGGAATAAGACTGCAGGCAAGTAAGTCCATGATGCTTTCCACAGAAAAATCCACAAAAACAAATGAAACAATGAAGACACTAGTTTCAAATAATGTCTAGTGTGAGTACAAATGAGGCATATTCATGCTTTTATGTCTTTTTTTCTCTGTTTGACTTGCCAGTACAACCTAGGGACATAGTCTCCAGCAATGACTAAGGGCGTTAGAACAGCTGCTTTAGAGTAGTAGGTGGTTTATGAGTCCTAGTGCAGAGCACTGCAGATCAAATAAGTATGCTACCAGTCTGTCAGACTGCCCCCTTAACTGGCTAGAGCAAGGTGACCCATGCAGGTTCCTGTGATCAATGTGAAATCTCACTCCAAACTTAAGTATGTATAGCAGCTCCCACAAGAGACAAATTCTTCCCATGTGGCCCATGTAATTCAGCTGCCTTTCATTCTAAATTGCCACTTTCACCAACAAAATGGGACAGCATTTCTGCGGGCAGTGGATGTTCTTCTGCTTTTTCATTGCAAACACAACAACAGGCCACCGTTTTTGCTGAGTGAGCTGTTTCCTTGCACAGCCAAGTCTCTGTGTTTGCATTGGCAGAGCTACGTTGTAGATTTTAGGAGCCACAAGGAGCAAACCAGGCTTTAGACTCTGTAACATAAGTGTTAGATAGTTCAGCACTGAAACACACTGTGGGTGCAATTAGATGTCCCAAAAAAAGTGAACACAGATCTTGGCTGTTCACCTAAGCCTGCACAGAGTGGGGTTATTCATGGGGGCAGCTCTGGAGCAGAAGCCAAGCCAGGAAACATTCAAGTTTTGATGAACATCAGGCTCTTACGTTCCTGAAAAACACCTCTTTTCCAGAGGTTTGAACATCCTTCCTCCAGAAACAAGCTCTGCTGCAGCTTGGTGACCCAAAGTCTTCAGGCACTTCAAACTCCTTAAGCTGCAATATTGCTTTTCCTGGGGAGGCATCTGCAAGGGTTTTCTTAGATTTCCCTCCCCTGTTCAGGCACTGCCTTCTTTTTTTTTTTGGTATGCTTCATTTTAGAACGAAGCATTCAACAAATGTTTTAGGAGTGTTGTCATAGTTATTCTTATCTCCTTCCTCAGCAGAGGGAAATCACTTATAAACATTTCCAGCCTCACTCCCCTTTGCTTAGATTAACCAAGTGACCAGCACGTCACTGCTCCTGGTGATAAGCTTCGCTGCAGTTCAGGGCACAGTAAAACACTCCTTCCATGAGAGCATTATCAGACTGAGAGCCAGATGGTGGATTGCACAGCTTCTTTGTCTCACTAGAATGCTGTTTCAACATGAGTCAGTTTCTGGCACCTATGAGCAGTGAAGAACCCTACCAAAATAGAGTAACCTACGAGTGGTGAGGAATTCTACCACAAAAATATTCATACATCTTCCTTTATGCTGAAAGCTGTGCTATTGACTCTTGGGATTTTGTCCCCAGCCTCACATGGCCTGGACTGGTTTCAGATTTTTTTTGAAAGGGTCACTTATCCCAATTTCTTTTCTCTGGAGCTTCTGGCTTTTCACTAGTCCCAATAGACTGTCACACCCCATTGCTTCTGAGGAGGTGGAAGGGAGCTCCTGCTGGAGGAGCTGCCTGCCACATTACTGCAATCTCTATGCAAACTGTGCTGCCCATGGTGGAGAAGCTCCACTGTGGTTACCTCCTTGCTGGCCTGCTGGACACCATGTCTTTTGCTTCCCCATCATCATTAGAGAGGTCTTCTCACAGCTTCCACTTCTCTCTTTCCTACAAAATCACATTTGGACCATAAGCCCAACTGTGCACTCCAAAGTGTTGGCTATCATTGCCCACAGAGGAATGTTCTGCCTCCCACAAGAAAAGCTCACGTAGAAACAGACACAGGAACATAAATCTCTGCCCCAATATTACCTGTTCCCAGGCAAGGCCAGCCCTGTCCCACAGAGCTCATGACAAAGCCCATGACTTCCACCGTGCCCAAAAGAGGGGCAAAGCCTGCAGCAGCCCCAGCCTGGTGTGCAAAGATTATCTCCCATCTTATAGGCAGTGCCATCTGCTATGGATGCACATGTGGGAGATTAAACATGCAAAAGCAGCAGCAGCAACAACAACAACCATTTCCATAATAGTTCTCTTTCTTTCTTTTCTTTTTTCTTTTTCTTTTTTTTTTTTTGAAGGAAAATGCATTGACCGTCTAATTTGGATTCATAAAGGAAACCTATTAATGAAAGGCTTCAAAGAGCCGTCTCAGAACTTTTAATCAGTAGTTGTGTTTTAGCGTGGAAAAAAATAAAAAGCAGAGGGGGCTGGGTGGGGGGCTTTTTTGTTTTGTAGTTTTTGTTGAAAGCATCAGACTATTTGAAAGCAGGCTGGGCGAGCGAGCCCAGTGGGGAGCCTCTTCTCGCCCACCTGGAGAAGAGGCCCCCTGAATGCTTATTTTCATTAGCATGGACCTCTCTGGCTCTTCAAAACCCTTTCCACCCGTTTCCAAGGCAACCCGGAGCCGTATTGCAGCACATGGGTGTTGTGCATCAACTGGTGTGTTGCACTTCACTGAAATAAATAACTAAATAAACATGGAAAATGGCCAGGGGCCAAATAAGGGCACTGTCTTTTATCAGGGACATCTGACATTTATAGGGACTTCAAGCACTCTACCAGGCGTATCAGCAGACAGGGAGCTGATCAGAAAAGGGAAAGGCACGTGCATGCACAGCCAGCTCCTCATTTTAATGGGTCTTCTTGCTTGAATAAGGTGAAAGGAATTGGGTCCAGAGCGTGCAATGCCACTTGTGACCTTGAGTTACACTGTCATGCCATCTGAAGGGTCTCAGCTAGGCTTTGCCTTTGGGCAGAGCTTGGCTCCTCCTTCAGCATCAGGATCTCCATCAGCAGCTGTTTTCCCACCAGGCCTGGACACCCCCCAGGATGCAGGAGATGCTGCTGAGCACTGGAAGGATGACCTCCACAGTGGAGGCTGTAAATCTGGGTTTCAGGATCCAGCTGCTCCTGGACACCCATCAGAGCCATTTATAGTGCAGTGATGCACACCACAGTCGTGGCTATGTGAGCAAGGACCATGGGCTTGGGGCTTTGCTTTCCAGGCAGAGTGAGCAGCCAACCTGGTGGAGAAGGAGGGTGCCTGGGGAGATACCACAGGCTGTATTTGTGGTTGAGGATCAGTCCCTGAAGCCCTGCAAGTGGAGGGGCATGGGGGGAATAGTTTCCACTGAGTGGTGAGAGCTGCAGCATCCCTTCAGATGACTGCAGAACAGCAAAGGAAAAACAGCGTCCCTGGGAATATTTGTGGCTGGTCCAGCTAAGCACGGCTGCAAAAATAGTTTTCCTTTAGATTCAGGAAGGGAGGTGCTGGCTGCAACTGCTGGCAGAGGAAGAGGGAAGGGAGTGGGGTGGGAAGCTCTGCAAGGAGCAGCGTTCAGTGCCCAGTGCCGTGCCATGCTGTGCCATGCTGTGCCATGCTGTGCCATGTGTGCCATGCTGTGCCATGCTGTGCTGCAGTGGAGCTCATGCTTCCAGCAAGGTGGCTGAGAGGTGCAGAACTGCCACCTTTGTGGGCACTGACTGCATGATTTCTGACCATGATCCTGGTGACTGAGTGCAAACCCAGAGCTGGATGGTTTGCATATCCAGAATCAGTGTGAAACCAGGCTCTGTGTTTAGCTAGCACCTTCTGCCTTGCAGTTTGGGAACAAAACAGAGAGCGTGGTGTGATGTCACCCCAGCCATCTCCCTTCTTCTGGGTTCACCCTGTGGACTCTGCTTGCAGCTCCTCCAGAGGGAGCCCCTCTTTGCCAGCACAACAAGACCCTTTCTCCTCCCCTCTCCCCTCAGCACAATCTATGATTTTCCCCACTGCTCTCAGAGCTTCCTTTTCTGAAGGACTTGCAGTGCCAGCAGCTCCCCTGGCATGGCAGCTCTGTTGTTTTAAGCTCCCAAGTATTGCTATAACACAGACCTTCCAGATGCAAGGGCTCAGGAGTCCCAAATGTGTGCACATGTATGGATGTGTACACACATGTGTGTGAGGACAGGTGTGTGCTGCTGCAGGTTGCATTTCCTATTTTTCTATCCAATAGATACAGACATATTTATATTTGTTTTGCATATTTATACCCAAACACACAATGCCTTTAAAATATACACGCAACTACCAGATGTACAAAACATGCCAAGTATTTGTTAAGGGCCAAGTTTTCAGATGATTTTATTCTGGTTGATATTTTCATTTCGTTTTACTTCTCGTGGGGGCTGTAACCTGTTTATTTAGGACTTTCAAATATGTAGCTATATATAACTACGATTGCTGAAATGACTGTAAACATCATTAAAAAATGCATCTTCTTGTGCAAGCTCTGTAACTGTCACAGTCATAAATACACAAATCGAGATGATGATCAGTCATGGGTGTATTGCAAAAAAATATTTATTTATACAGCTAGGAGAAACTTTGTATTGCCCAGAAGTACCTGAAGCTGATCCTGGCAAATGCATCTCATGTGAGCCAAAGACTGAAAAATGGTTTTGCCATGACAACTCCCAAATTTTTACAAACTTCCCATCACATTTAAAGCCCTCAGAAACAGAAAATGGAGAAGGAAAGTGCTGTGGAAGGAGCAACAGGGTGCACCCTATTTGGGGTCCAGATTGGGTTTGGTTTTGGTACCTGTGTTTTGCCTGCATCACCTATGTTAGTTCAAAAGAGTGTTGGGAAAAATAGGGAAAACCCTTGTGTCTGCCTCTGCCGTGTATAATAATTTGATACCACATTTGATACAGCATTGATACCACAGCCATACATTTGGGCTAACCTCAGGTCTCACGTGGTGCCCATCACTGCCTGCCAAAAGTGCATTGCAGCCTCTCACACAGCCTGATTTGCAGGATTTGGGACTGACTGGCTGAGGGTTTCCCAGTTCATGCCTGCAGAGAGGGCTGTGTCCTGGGAGTGAGGATGGAGACCTGAGTCCACAGAGAAAGTGGGGCTTGGGTCACAAGGAGCTTGCAGTGCCACAGGCAGAGCAGAGAATAAGACTCCAGAGGTCTAATTCAAACCAAAAGACTAAACCTCCTGATCTGCCACAATAAATGGGATTGTCTTGATCCTTGAATGGTGAAAACTGGCACAAAACCTGTTAAATACACTGGAGTGCCACTGATCTGTGTCAGCTGGGGACGTGGTGCAGTGGAAGAGAGCAGGCTTATAACACATGTAGCATGACCTTGTTCCCAGCTAACATCTCTCAGGTTCAGTAAGGCTGTGGTGATACATATTAGAGGATGTCCAGCATGATCTATGGAGTGGTTTAAATTGCACCACACTTAAGGTGGCCTCTCGCATTGCTCTGAATGGGGCAACTCAATAATTCTGAGCTGCTGTGGCTCTGAAAAAATTGTACCCATAAATCTCTTTCTCATGAGGCTCATGATGTTCCCAAGGATGATCGTGGTGCAGCTGCATTGAATATGCACCCCACAAAGAGTGTGTGGTTCAAAGAAGCAGACTTTGTGTTTTTTCAGTTCACCTTTAAGGAACAAGCTCCAACTCACCAGTCTGTGTTTCTGGTGGTACATCTGTTAGGAAGGAAAAGGCATTTGGGTGTGCTCCGAGGAAAAGCAAGCTCCTCTTGGTGAGCTCAGGTCCCCAAGCCTGATAGCACCAATTCTTTCCCAGGTGAGATGAAACCCAGTCCAGCAGTGAGGAAGAGCAGAAGTTCCAGCACCACTTCAGCCCTATTTAAACCCGAATGCGGGAAGGGGCAGGGGAAGAGGAGGAAACCATATGTCACCTGTCTGTGAAAGTATCAAATTAAGCTGGTAAGTCATCTTTGCTCCTCGAGGAGTGTGCTGTTGGTCTAATTAAGCCTCATTTGGAGATTAGGCACAAGAGTGAAGGATTGCAGGGCTTGGCAGTTTATTTGCTGATGGTTCCCTGGCCAGGTAGGATGAGTATTGTCCATTTCACATGGCTGAGGTAGTATTGCCCCGGAATGGGGAAATTAACCTCAAAATCTAATTCATCTCGATTAGAAGGGGGGAAAAAAACAGCACCAAAACCCCAAATCCACCAAAACAAATCCAACCCAAAATCTCTGTAGCTCTGAAGAGGGTTCTGATGTCCAAGGGGTAAAAAGCAGCTTCATGTGATGTCAACAAGCTGTGTTTGCAGTCCTGCTGCCCTCACCCCCTGGACATCTCCCTGTGCTGAAATCAGTGGCACATTTTAAGGGTTAGGGCACTCTGATCAGTATTGCACTTAAATACACACTCCACTTAAACATCCAAAACATCCCTTTGAATTCAATGGCAGCACTCACGGAGTTAAAAATAAGCCTGCTCTTAAGTGCCTTCATCAGATCAAGGTCTAATTATTTACTCCATGTGAGCAGTTCTAGAAGAACTTGTGCCTTTGCTATTGGGGTTACTAAACTTAAGAAAAATAGCCTACAGTTCTGATTTATGTAGTGGCAAAATGAAGCATACTTTGAAGAGGTAAGTGCTCTCAAAATCCTTTTGTGCAATTAAACCTGGGTCAAACAGATTGGAATAAAGAAGCAGAGATAGGTTTCTTAAAAAAAAATAAATCTATAGGCAAAGACATTTTGCCAGGGATCTGGATGCTGTGGAAGAGTCCAGGGATCCCAGCACTACTTACTCCTGGTTGAACGAGGACAGGGTCTTACCTAATGAATGATGCTTACTATTAATATTCCTGATCATAAACTCCAGAGAAACACACACAAAGCTCCCACTCTCTGAGAATAGCTCCAGTGCTAAATATAGGGGATTTTTATGAATCTCTTTGCCACTTCCATTAGTCAGGGCACAACCACATTATTGTAAGATGCCTGAGCATTTTGTCATTGCTCACTGGCTGCATCAAAAACCCAGTCTGAGCAGTTATCTCTGCATTTCTGATTAATATTATAACAACCTCGGGCTAATCACAGAGTCAGCAGTGAAAACTGCTCTAATCGTTATCTTTCTGGCTAAGTAACTTCCCCCTTATTTGTTGTATACTGCAGATTTTGGTGCGTGGGGGGTTCTTTTTTCTTCTAATGTTAAATGTGAGATCTTATCCTCAAAGGAGTGATTATCTCAGAGCAAAATTGGCAAGGTTAAACACTATCTATAAAAAAACATTCAGCGGCGTGCCATGAAATGAATTACATAATATATCACTCATCTACCTGGCTTTTGAAAAAGTGTGAATATGTGTTTGTTCAGTCGGGGTGAGTATTTTATCTCAGGCTTCTTTTTCATGAAGGTAAAAATGACCTTGGTTATTAGAAAGCGAAGATATATTGAACCGGATAGAATCAACACAGTTCCATTTCATTTAGCCCCCGCTCAGATTGAAAGAGGAGAAAATACAGATTGAATTTATTTTACTATATATTGCCTCATTTGAACTTCACTAAAGCATCAGCCACTGAGGAAAACCCTTCTCCCACCTCCCTTCCATAATCTCTTACAGATGGCACGTTAAGGAAATTGCCTTGACTTTATTGATTCCTTGCTATAAGGTTCAGCTAACAGCTGGTGTGTTACTGGGGGGATATATGCTCTGCTATACTTACAGGAAGGGAGCTCTTTGACCTGGCAGCTCTGTGTACCTGTACAAAAAAAGATCCTTCACAGGTTAAAAGCACAAATTGGTATGAATTTTTCCCCCTTTTAGACATTAGTAGATCTTCCTTTCAGGGTCCCACTTAAACTGGCCAGTGTGTGATGCTGCATGCTGCTGGCCTCTCACAGCTCAATAATTCATCAGCTGCATCTTCAGACACCTCCAAATTCAAATTTCCTCTTAAAGTGAAGGGATCAATGTGCACTCTTTCTTCTCTTTATTTTGATTTTAAGATTAATTGGCGTCTTAAAAATTCCGGGGAGCATTTTTATCTGGCAAGAACCACTCTAGTTCTGGCAGAGCCCACAGAGTCCATCCATTTCTACCAGCTTAGCAGCTGCCCTTCTGAATGTGAAAATCTACATTATCACCTGTTTTATAGGTGCTAATTGCTGCCTAAGTACTGCAAGCCCACGATATTAGCACTAGTTCTGAGAAACTTCACAGTGGGTCAAATTATTCGTTCTCATGAAGCTACACTGTCCCCCCCCAATATAGGCTGGTGTTTCCCTAGAAACACTAAATTATGGGAAGGGTTCAAGGGTCCAATTCTCCAAACTTTTGTGCTGTTTCTGCTTCTTTGTAACACAGTCCCTTTTAAATCTTCCTGTAGGTGCTTATTTAGGCTCATAATTTTTTGGCACTTTAGCAAAAGTACATCATGTCTAGACTTTTGGAAAAGTGTTTAATTGGGATTGATGCAGTACATGGGACATGCTGTGTGATGGCTGTAGGAGAACCAGAAAGCAACAGATAATGTGAGCCACACTCCTATGTGTTAGTGGTTTGGTATTTGTCATGTCCTGTTTTGGGGTCTGAACCTGTTCCCTGGTGGGATTTCAGTGGGATGGATCGCAGTTCTACATTGCGTAGGTCTGCTTCTATTTGACATGTGTCTGCAAAATAAATATATTAACGGTATAAAATGCCTTAAGGGGCTGATACAAAGTTCTTCCATTCATCAGTCAAATGATGTCACTGGTAAGAAACGTGGCTGACCTGGCCTGGAGTCAGGGCCAAGTTCAAAGGCAGGATACACAGCAGTGTGATTTAGACATCTTGGCCTCCTTCCTCACCTCTGCAGCAGAGCTCTGCACTGCACAGCTCACCAGCACCAGCAGGGAGAGGCTTCCCATCTGGGATATAAAGTCATTTTCACCCCCATAAATTCCCTCTATCGTGCACTAAGTCCAGGCTGGCAAAAAGTTTTGCATCCATTTGATCAGGTGCTCCCTTGCCACTTCAAAGTGATTCCTGGGGAGTTCCCAAGCATAATCTATACTCTGTGACCTTCAGCCATACCTGAGGTGTAAGTTGAGAATTTTGGTCAGCTCTGTTGATTTCACTCCCAAAATGCAAGGTGAGAAGGAAAACCTTCAAGGCCAGTGAGTGCCCCTTTTCACTCAATGGCTTCCTTTCCTTCTACCTGCCCTCTATCTTTGTCCCCCCTAATCGCTCTGGGGTTTGAGTGCCTCACATTGGTGCAGGCTTCTCTTCATCCCTTCCCACCAAGCTTTAATTCTGCTCATTGAGGAACTATCTACAGTGAGATGAAACAACTCCCTGCAAGCCCTATAACAAGTCAGTGGCAGAGCAGGCATTCTGCAAAGCCCCTGATTCAGCTCCCACACTGTCCCACCCTCCCATCCTCTCCTACAGACCACGTTTCTCACAATCACTAGCTGCATACAGCCCCACCAGCCTGCTCCACCACAGCTTCGTGCCACTGAAATCTCTGCAGAGGAGGGCAGACCCCAATTAGTCCCCTTTTTCTTCTGCCAGCACCAGTGGAAGTCTCTCCATACCATTATAAAGGGAGGGATTCTTTTAAAACGCTTTTTAAGGCTGGCTCAGATGCTCCAGTGCAGCCTGGAGAGAGGAGGGAGATTCACAATTTGGCCACTCAGTGTGCCCAGGCACAGTGGCCAGTGTGGCACCATCGTGTCACCTTATTCCCAGACCTCTGTGGTCCCTCTCTGCCCAGTGGGGTGATGCCAAAGAGTAGGAGGCTGGCTGCTCTTGTTAAAACCCGTTCTGCCTTCCGCTGTCACTTTGGCACTGACTATTTGTGATGTTTAAATGACATATGACATTTCACCAATGAAATTGTGGCCAGCAGGGCTTTGTTCCCCTCCTTCCACAAGCCCCGGATGACTTTGAAGAGCAAGGAACCCAACTCAGAGAGCCTGGCCTGCTGTGGGCTGCGATATTCGTGCGGCATTAGATCATGTTAACATTAGGTATAATCCAGTACAAATCCTCTTAGTGTCACTGGCACTGGAAGGGCTCTTATAATTGCTCGTAGCTTAAAACAATTTTGCAGCTTTTCTTCACCTCCGCCAGTCGGTTCCAATTAGAGGAAGGGAACTTTCTGAACCTGCCGAGTTTCTATTTAGGACACAGCCCTGTCCTGACAACACGCTGGCAGCCCTGCCGAGCAGATGGGAAAATGTCCACTGTGTTACAGAGACGTGACAGAAACAGAGGGAGAAGAGGGACATGTGTGCTCCAGTTTCTTTCAAAGTCCCTGGGAAGCACCTCCTCGGGCGCTTATTTTGTTCTGCCTCCTTCTGCACCGCCTGCTTTTCAAATAATGTTCCATTTCAGAAGGTTGGAGGAAAGAGAGAGCAGGAAAAGGAGAACAAATTGAGTGGCAGCAAGGCTGTAAAAGTGCCTTCAGCCAGAGAGGAGCCAGGGTTTTGACCAGCTTGGACAACCCCCATCACCCAGAGGCAAGAGGTGCATGGGGTGGAGGACACAGCCAGTGGGTTATGGTCCCCCCCACAGCGGGGTGATGTAGGGTGAGCCAGGCACCAGGGCACCCCATGGCCAGGAAGGTGGTGGTGTATGTTGTGCACACGCTGGTCAAAACCCCCACAATCCCCAGGATACGGATTTGGCCCCTCAGCTCTGCTGGCAACACAGCCCTCCGTCCCGCCCCTCCTGTCCCCAGTGCTCACTGGTGTCCCCAGTCCATGGGTAAGCAATGGCTCACCTGCAGGATGGCAGGAGTGGGATGGCTCAGCTCCTCCACACTTGCAAGAAACCAGCTGCCTGAGCACTGCAAGCAAAGCAGTGCCTCCCACCAAGCTGTTCAGCTGCCAGGCTCTCTGATACCATCACTGTTTTCCCAGGAGTGAGCAGACACCAGCACTGGCTTTGTGCTTGAGGACCAGGCAGCCAGAGACAGCACCTGCCATATCTTGGTCTGACTCCAGAATAACAAGGGAAACCTGCTGTTATGTCCTTTTCCTCCAAGGGGTTCATCCTAACAGCCTAGCACATTGTAAAAACTCTTGGCAGAAGGAATGACCATAAATATGACCATGGCCCAGGCCAG
>VZUH01002558.1:29969-75456 GCA_013401175.1 Xiphorhynchus elegans
AACAAAGAATCAGGGGGATGAGAGATGAGAATAAAACAAAGACTTTTGCTTTCTTTACTTCCCTCCTCCCTCCCTGCCTCCCTATCCACCCCCCCACAGTAACAGAAACACGTAGGAGGAAATGAATTTCAGGCAGTGGGGCTGCAGAGGAAGACGTGCTCCTTGCTGCCTCCTGTTATGCTTGGCTCGAGCTGGACGGACACACCTGGCCCTCCAAACAGGCACTATTTATACACCTCCTTCCCCACAGTGCTGTGTTCCTGTGTGCCTGGAGAAGAGACCCCAGTGTTGCTTGGGGCAGGCAGTGCTGGCCCCAGGGAGGCCACTTTCTGCTGCCAACACTCCAATCCATCACCTTCCAGCTCTGGCTTTGCCTTTCCTTCTCCAGTTCCCCTGGTGCATGGATATGGTTGCTGTAGCTAAGCTGCATCTTCCTTCCCTCTCTCAGCTGCCCTGGGAGCATGGGTAGCTCCATGCAAGGAAAAGAGGGAGCTAGACCTAAAATACAGCTAAATGTGGGCTGTGGGATAGGAGCAGAAAAGAAACAAGTCCATAGGCATGGTCAGCTTCATTTCTCACTGTAAAAGAAACTGGCCAAGTGGAATCAAAATCTAATTTACCTATACCACTAAGTCTATTTTCCTGATGGTAACATAAGCCAAGCCTAGAGGTTTTTCATGACCAGCAACTGCAGTGAAGACACCCTTCAAGAAATGGAGCCAGTCCTCCACAGTGACTGTGTGCCCTGTGCTCAGCTCCTTTAAGACTTCACACCAGAGGTGGCTAAAGCTGCTTCAGCCTCTGCATTGCAGCTGGTCCAGCACCAGGACCTTGCTGGTGGGTCTGCAAATCCTGCTGGACACAGCAAACAGGAAAATTACCATGGGGGAAATCAGAGTGCAAAGCTGCCGAGCCAGCAGCTCCTCAGCAGTGTGCCCGTTCCTGCCCTCTGGTACCTGCAAGGTGACCTCCCATCAGTGCAGGAGAGCAGCTCAGTCTAATAAGCCAAACTTGGTGTTTCAATCACTTTGTCCTCCTCTCGCAGTGATAGCTAGCACTAAAATGAGAGCATAAAGAATAAGCCAGTAAATTAAAATGACCCAGCTCTATGATGTCGAGAAAATCTGCATAGGAGCTCTGACTTGCTGACATGCAGACCTCCCTCAGCTCCCAGTGGCCTCTCTGAGCTCTGAGAGCATGCCATGATAGACAACAAATTACTGACTTCTTCTTGCACATCTCTGGAGACTTTCCAAGAATTCCTGCCAGACTTTGTTGACTTTGCAACAGAAAAGCTCGACCTTCAGGAAAACGGTAATTCATTCCGGGAAGAGTTTTCTTCCATAAGATTTGTCAGGAAGGGGGAAGGGAGGGTGAAGATGGCCATGTAGGGAGATAGTTCCTTGTGTTTGCACCATGTCTGTTTACAGGAGCAGGCAGATGGCCAGGCAAGGATGTCCTCTTATTCTCCTATCACTGAATCCTTTTCTCCTGAAATGCATCCTTGCCTCCCAGCTCCCAGCACATCCTCAGCCACTGGGTATTAGGTGACATTTGCTCAGAGGATGCTCCCTCCATTGGTTTCTTTCAATCTCAGCTCCATCCTCAGCCCCTTTCATCATATTTTACACAAGGCAGAGTCACACATTAGAAACAATTTTTCAAGCAGCTCCGTCATTTATACCAAGAGAGACACGCCGATAAATGAGGGATGATCCTTTGCCTGTGATGTCACAGCAACATGTATTCAAATTCATTTGATAGAGACAAATGTGCTTAAACTTCTGCAAATGGGAGAGGGCTGTCTCAGAAATGATTTCCATTTTCAAGGTCAGTAAGCAAAGAGTGGGTCCATGTTCCTTGGAGACGACCTCCAGTCAGAGACCACAGTTCCCCTGTCAGGCAGCTGTTATCTGCATGGTCCTGCCCTGCTATTTGATGTGCCACGGGCTTCTCGTCACTTGACTGAGATATTTTCATCACTCCTCTGGCTGACACCCTTCGCATTCCCTTCCCTGGTGCAGAAATCCCCACTTCTAATAGCAGGGAGCGACTAAACCAGCCCATCTAAACCAGCCTTGGCTCTTTCTTGTACTCTTAGTACAATACTGTTCTTACAGAACATATTTCATGCACATCTTATAACCTCTTTAGCACTCTTCGTAGCAAATAAATACATTGATTTTAATAGCCACTTGAATTTGACCCAGAGGGGAGTGATTAGGTTCTTAATGAGCTGTGCAGGGTACATTCTCTCCTGGCTAAATGTTGAGGTGCTTACTCAGGCAAATTGCCCCAGAGGCTGAGGCTGTGGAAAGCGCTTCCAGATGTGGCCCCTTCACATTAACTAGAGGACTAAGCATCATTCATTTCAGCACCAAGAAAGGGATACCAGCTTAGCTCATGGGCTCATTTACAGGCTCTGATCTCTCGTCCCTTCTGCCTCCTGCCCTGACTGCGAAGGCAAAGTTGAGGAAGCAGAGACAGGGATTCTGGCGTGACATTGGGTTTATTTGCTCCATGCAAATGAAAGGCTGGATTATAGGGTGACCCTTATGCCCATCAGGGTATGATCACACCACACATTTTCAGTGAATTAGAGGCAAACTCCTGAGGTGCTTGCTTGGCCCTGGCTCCCCTGCCAGTTTCAGTATACACCAACAAGAATCATCTCCAAACCCACAAACACCAGGAGGTGACTCACCAAATCATTTACCCTCCATCAGGTTACTTCCAGCTTGCCAGATCTGGCACCTCATGATTTGGGTGACCATGACTGCTCCCCAAAAGCACAGCTTTGACTGGCAGTGCCCTCCCTGCCTGGCATGCAGCCTGGGAGACACTGGGAGGACAGCAGGCTGGCTGCCATGGAGTGCTTTATGCTGAATTCACACGGGGAAGAAGTTTACACTCTACAGTCACTGCGAACTGCAAATTGCTTCAAAATGCTAAAAGGCAGAAAAGTCTTAAAGTTATATAACCAAACCCATAAATCATTTGTTTGAGATCCTAATAAGGTGGCTTCACTAAGAGTGTGACAATGTTATTTATAAAACACGGAGACAAGAGAGCAGAACAAAATGAATCACTAGTTTTAGCAAAACCAGAAACAATTGCTGCAAAAGTGCAACTTTTTAACCTGGAAAACTTTGTGACATTGCAAGGGATTCTCTCCCTTGTGCATCTGTCTCAGAAACCAATGGGAAAGGCACTTCTTTTGTTTACAGGCTTGGAAAGGTCTGTAAACATGGAAACAGACCAAAATACCTCACTTCTCTTACAGAACTGTTTGAATATTGACAGATACCAAGGAGAAATTATTTCTGCTATGTTTAGATGACACAATATTTCTATTAATATCATAATATATTTCTGTATTATATAAACACATCCTGAAAATGCCCAGTGAACCATCCAGTACCAGCACCAGGGACTTTGTGACTTGTATGCTCATTCGTGGCCTGAGAGCAATGGATGCAATACCAGTGCAACCAGTGGCAAATCAAACAAGTGGAGGAGTTATTCCAGAGTGCCCCATGACTGAAATCATGACTTGTTCACAAATGATTCGTGTGTCAGAAAGCCTAAATCCACTCCAAAATCAGTTTCTGCTTTTCAGACCCCTGCAATGAAGCAGCTCCCTTCTCCCACCTCAGAAAGACCTGTATATTCCATCATTCTTCATTTTAAAGAGCTAATGTGACCTCTGGAAAAGGCAGAGGATATATAGCTATTCTTGTTCCTCTCTAGAAAAATTTCTGTGGGTCATTGCAGCTTTAATTCAGAATTGTATTGACTGATTTCTTTCTGCATCCCAAGGAGTTGCTAAGCAACATGGATTCTCTTCTGCCATGCGTTTGTCAGGACAGAGAAAAGTGGGGAGAAACAGGAAAAGATTCACCTCCTCTAATACATCTATCAAGCCACAGACTATCACTTATTTCAGTCTCACCCAAAGTTATGCTATTGATATATTATTCACTCCCTCAATGCTCTAGCTGGTTCTAGAGTCTAAGTTCAAAACAAGGGAAGGTCTGATCTTTGTTCTTGTTGATAAGGCACCACTGATTGACAAGGCACCACTGAATGATGGCTTTCACCCACGAGTGCACCCTTAATCTGTAGCTCATAAATCTGCTTATAAATTATAAATAGGCAGTGAATAGCCCATCATCCCAAATTCCTAGGCTGTTCTTCTCATGAGAAGCAAAGGGTTGGGGAGCAGGGGTTTGGCTGTCTCAGCCTGGAGCTCTCTGAGATCTGTAGGAAAGGTGAGTGGCTCCAGGCAGCCAGCCCAGCCTGAATGCTGCCATTTGGGCTTTACAGGGATAATTTTTGTGGTGGTGTTGCTGCTGAAAAACTCAGACATAACTTGGAATACGGAGAGGTGAAGCCAAATTTTGCAGTCCACTGCACTAAGGAAAACTAGGGGGAAAACCCTATTGATTTTAATATCTTCGTGCTATGTATAGTCAGCAAAGCCATTCCTTATTCACGGAGAACAGAATTTGGGCTTCTTTGCTGCACTTGAAAGTCAGATTATTTTGCCCTCAGAAACATCTATTTGTAACTTCAGTTGACAACACATGTCTGAGAGCTCTCAGACTGGACAGCAGAAAAGCATTATTGATGGACTTTACCCCTGTTGTTCATTATATGATGAGTTCTGCTTCTCCTGAACAGCTTTTTGAGGGCTGAAATCAGCAACTCCATTTGCTTATCAGGAAAAGGAAGAATTACATATAATCTCATGTGCAGGGTCAAAGGAACCTGAAGGACATCCACCAGCCCAGCCCATGACATGGTGAATGAGACAGAGCTCCAGTTTCCCTTGGGTGGTTCAGTGAGGATTTCCAAACCCTCTGGAATTCTTCAAGGTGCAGAAAACCCTTCCCAATTCCTCAGTTTCAGTTCAAGGACTGCAGACAGACTGAACGGGTCCACAGTACAAATGCACTAACTGCACACCGGGAAATCTCCCTGAAGCAATAAATAACAAAACTTTTCTGGTCTGAAAATTTAAATACAATTTCTACAATCTCAACCCCTTTTCTCATCTTGAAAAATCAATATGATATGCAGCTCCAAACCCTGCTGAATATACAGTTCAATTTACAGGCCTGGTGCAAATTTCTGTGCTTATGAGCCACTATTCTCAGTAGAGTTGAACACTCATTTGAACAAACCCTGCAAAAGTGATTTGGGGATTAGGCTCTGTTTATTAGAAACTTTGAACTCTCATTTCTTTTCCTCATTTTTTTCAATCAGACTGTCTTGGGCTATGGTGTGCTGGTAATGCATGTGAGTCAGAGTCTCTGGGTGTGTAGGTATATGTGTGTGTATTTATATATAGCTCCCTGTATTTATAACTGTGAATCTTGAGTCTGGCACAGGAACCCAGCGAACAAAGCAAATTGGAAAAGCTCTTTTCTTCAGCAATAAGGAGACGTGCTATCAGTGCCTTTCTGCACAATTACTGCCTGCCCCAGGCACTGCTCTAAGGCACAGAGTCAAAGGTTGGCTTTCTCAACCACTCGATAAATACTTTAAATCTCATTCTTATTGCTGCTTTGACATGAAAAGGGGAGGGGAGGGGGAGGCTTAATAAATGTGTGTTCATTAGGAGTTGGCACTGAATTCTTTTACCAGCTCAGATCATCCCACATTTGAGAACCTCAGAGATCTCTACAAACACCATTGAATCACGTCTCACCACACCTGTGAGACTTATTAGTGTGATCTTGAAGTCAACACTTGTCTTTCCACGAATGTACCTGGACTCTGGCTCAGCTATTCATTTTTAAAAGCATCAGACAAAAAATTAGCAGGAAGGTTAATTGACTTTGCCAGGTTCACACAGAGAGCTCGAAGCAGAGTTGTCTTCTGACTTCTGCTCTGGACTTCGTGGCCAGGTAGACATTTGCCACCTCTCCTAGGAGAATAGATTAGGAAAATAATCTGGATCAAAAATCATATTAAAAGTCCCTTCAATTTCAGCTTAATGCAAAGGAAATGGACAAAACTGTTACCTCTGACAGCAAAACAGGAAAAGAGAAGCTGCTTTACAACTTTATTGACTCACACCCCACTACAGGACTTACATAAGTGCTCCACACACATCTGTTTGCAGACATTATGATCTGTGTCTTTGACTCCCTGTACAAGCCTCATTATAAATGAGGAGCCAATAAATACTCCTGGAAAAGTTTTTACGATGTTTTAGTTGACATTTGGGAGCTTCAAAGAACCACATAGAGCTGCCTTCAATCTATATGCACTGTTCTTCATTGATTAGGTGGGCTCATTGATTTCCAGCAAGATCAAAGGTAGAAGACAACTACTGGAGAGGATAAATAGGGGGAAGACCTGCTTAAACCCATTTGCCAGTCACCTGCTACAGTAGGAGCTGCTTTTCCCATATAGCAGCCAACAAAACATCCTTCCACTTTTACACGATTCCAGAAATTATCTGGACATGTAGTGAAAGGGTTTCTTCTTCCAGACCTGGGGGGTCCCAGTGTTAAAAATCTCCTCCTGCAATTTGGCCTGCTGTTGGCCACAGGTTACTTCATCCATGTGCTTCCATCATCTCTGGTGCTGCTTCCAATATTTCTCTGGGAACTATTGCTGAGGAATTTGGGGGTTTTTTTCAGTTACCATCTGCATTTTGAGCTGTGTTCTTCAGCTCTATTAACAAGAGCTTTTGGAAATGAACATCCTTAATTGGATCAATCTGAAAGGACATTAATCTTCCGTCCATTTATTCAATCTCCCATTCTCCCCACCGGGGTTCACAACCCCTCTGAATCTGAGCAGCACCAATGAATACCAATAATATGGAGCACACACACGATATCAGATCATTAGTGAGAATGTTAAATAAGATGGGGCCTCATACTGATCTCTGGAGCACCCAACTTTCCACCTATTCCCCATCTCACCACGCTGATGGCTAATGATGCCTTCCACAGCCAGGCAAATGAGGGTTTGGCTTCCTGCCAGTCCCAAAAAATTCAGGAGAAAGCAAGAGAGGAGCTGGTTTCTATCATGCTGAAAAGGAAAAAAAGAAAACAAACCAAGACTTTCTGGTGAATCATAAAATCACTGTATTCAGTTTGGATCATGGTGGTTTTCCTTACTTGATTGACATGGTGGTTTCAGTTTTGTTTAAAACACTATCAGGTGTTTTAAAACTCGCTTAGCTGCACAGTAAAGGCAAAACTTTAAAAATAAACAGCTGTAAATGAGAAAATACAAGAGCTGCTTCCCAAATGATCAGGTGTCAGGGGTTTTTTTTACTGTGGTTAATTTTGCAAGACCGAACAACTTAGGCAAACTCAGTAAGTACCAAGTGTAAGTTTGCACAAATGTACATTTTTCATCCCCTCTAACCATGACCCACTAGACAAAGAAAATCTTAGATGAAAAATGCCATTCGTTTCCGACCGTCTTACCCCAGGTTTTAATTTCTTTTTGACTCATTTTCATTTGTAATATTTGTGGCCTGTAAATGGGACAGGTAATTACAGCGATTTCTCTGAGTTACAGAGCATTATTGCTGTCACAATTTATGATATTTATTTCTGATATTTATTGCAGAAATGCTTTAGGGCACCTATCTGTGGCCAGACCCCTGTGGCTCTGGGCTCAGCAGGAGCACAGGAGGGTGGGCAGATGCTCCTGCTGAAGGAATGAAGCTGCACACTGGCTGACTACAGCAGGTGTAACACACAGAATGTTGAGCAGATCTCATGCAGGTAATGGCCCTGAGTCCCTGAAAGAGGAGATGTGGTCTGAACTGCTGACACCTCTCCCCATGCCCTTCCTGCCAGCCCTGCACAGGTAGGGCAGCCTGCAGACCTGCAGTCTCAGAGCCTCCTGCAAGCAGAATCTAGGGCAGCTGAGTCTTTGTGCAAACTCTTTCCTTCCTCCACGGGTGTCAGCCAGCCCAGGCTCCCCAATTACTCATTGCCTCGCATATGCTTGCCCTCTCTAGAAAGTTTCCTCCTTGTTTTCCACGGGTGCCCCAGTTAGGAGCTAATGGGGTGTAAAGCTTCAGGCAGGGAAGAGGAGAAGGGATGCTGGAGCGCTGTCCCAAATGGCACACACTGATTATGCCCAGGCTGAGAGACCTCAGAAGGTGTGAATGGAGGAAGGGGAGAAGGGAGATGCTTATTAGACCGAAGGGGAGTTGTGTGCAGGGGAGAGGAGCGGCCCTGAGGATGGAAGGGAGGTTTGCTAACTTTGCTTTATAGTATTCATGCAGATAAGGAAGACTCTCAGTCTCCAATCATAAATCGGTATTATACAGCATACTCCCAAAGGCCATAATTACTTCCAGAAGCAGAAATTTGAATGACCCAGATAATTAGTTCAGTGCAGCTGGTCCAAAAATTATTTACATAAAAGCCAGTTTTACTGGAGGGGGAAGAAAAACAACCTTGCTACCAAAAGCAAATGACCCAGTTAGCTTCATGCAATGAGTCTGAGGAGGCAGAGCACGAGTGGCAACACCGTGGCCCGTGCCATAGTTTCTCCCCTCTTGTTTTCAGAGGGCAAGCACTGGCAAATGAGCCTCTCTATGGAAAAAAACCTGCAGGAAGGCAGCAAACAAACAGGAAAACTGCATGAATTTGACCTTATGCTTTCTGTGAGTCAGTCCCAGGGAGGTGTGAGGGTGCACAGCACCCAGAGGAGGGCAATTCTCTTGCACATGGCAGGCACCCAGGGGGACAGTGAGAGGGGCAGGGAGCAGCTCAGCTCTGCTCCAGGCATGGCAGAGCTGGCGTCAGTCCTTCCACACAGGGGGCTGATGCAACTGGGAACTAATCGCTGTGGTTATCTGGATTAATTTTTAACCAAACCCAGCTCCTCTGTCCAGCTTAGCTCACAGCTGGGCAGCAACAGGATTGTCCAGGAAGGGAATGCCCAGCAGCTCTGTGGTTAAGTTCTCCAGGGGCCCCACACTGATATTGCAGAGGCTTCCCTCTAAACTGCTAGGTTAAAAGGGAAGGAAAGGATATGTTTTTAGAAAGCATTTAATTTTAAAAGCATTTGAGTGATTCAACCCCTTGCTGGTGACTCTGTGCTCTTCTGGCATGAACAAATGGGCACATGAACCACTGCCAGGTTAAGCACTGCTGTTTATTTACAATTGAGCCCCACGTGCACAAGCCCTGAGACCCAGCTCTGCAGTGCTCTGATCCCATTCCCAGGGGCAGTTGCTCTGTCCCTGCCAGGGCTTTTACCCTGCAGGTATGAGGATGGTGGCTCAACCCATCCACAGCTTCCCACAGCCAGACCATGGGGGTCACCCACCACCAGTACTTTGGGGATGAACTGGGTCTTGCTTCTGATAGACTGGGCCACCCAGTTCCCTGCCTGTCAGTGGATCAAGAGCTGCTGCTGCAAGCACAGCCACACACATTGGTGCAGGAAGGAGGAAGCCTGAGCTCTATATCCCCATTTATTCTGTCCTTACATCTTTGCCACCTTTCCAATAGTGCTGTGGCCACCACAGAATCCGACTGCTGCTCTGCAACAGAAATATGCCAGGAAGGTACCTGCTGTCCCCAGTGTGCCACGGGCATCATCTGGCATCACCACTCCTTAGCACTCTCTCAGGGTGTAAGAGGGTTTGTGCTGCTGCTTCTCAGAAAGTTCCCTCACTCTCAGAGCAGAGCTCTCCTCCCCTGAAAGGAACCAGAAGACAAACAAAATCTGTGAGAAACAAAACAGAATAACAATGATCTTTTGTATTCAAGAGAGAACACAAACATGTTTACTGAAAAAAAACCAAACAAACAACTTGTTCCCCTAAAATGTTGTAAAATATAAAACTAATCACTGTAAATTGCTGATCATCTCAGCAGCATCCCATTATGGTTGGGTATTTATTAAGTTTGCCATGGATAGCACTTGTCACTTAACAGCATAGTAAATAATCAGGTGGCATCCCCACAACCCCACTGGCCCTGACTCACCTCCCACTTACACAGCTTTTATGCTGGTGTGTGCCCACTGCCTTAATGGGGTCAGTCTTGATTTACAGAGGTGTAAATGGAAAGGTGAATTCGGGACCCCAGAAGGCAGGTTGGAGAGGATGGGATTTGCTGTGGGCTGGGTCCTGCCTGCAGTAACACACACGTGGGGTGGCAGGGCAGCTCCACCAAGCTTAAGAGCTCCAGCTCCCAGGGCAGAGGCAATGGAAATTCAGGCCCTGCTGTCCTTTTTTTCCTCCCAGTGCATATGCATATCTTGCCCAGCACAAAGTGCAGCAGGTTCCCTTCTCTTTTCTTCACCCCACCCTCTCTCCAAGACCTCAGTTGTGGGCTGGTGAATGCAAGGACACCCAGGTGGATGTGAGGAGCAGAACTTGACCTTGCATTCACTCCAGATGGAGAGCAGTGGGTGCTTCGGGGCAGCTCCTTGCCTGATAAAACCCCTGCAGAAATAAATTTTCCCCTCTGGACCAGCTGCTCCCCAACGTGGGAAGTTCAGAAACCTCCCTGAGGTGCAAACAGACATTTCCAGCAGCAACAAAATACATATGAACGTTTTAAAAGATCACTTTAAAATTCCAGCTCTCCCCCTCAGCTGCTTGCCACCATCTGATTTCTAAACGAGTGGGATTTCTCCCCTGTTCAGCTTCATATATATATATATATATAAATATATATATACACATAAGCATGCCCACCTCGTACACAAAGTATTCCCCATCTCCCAGTCACAGTCTCAGCAGAGCACAGAATTAGATGCTGTCTCCACTTCACAAACCTGCCCTCTCCCTTAGTTTATATAAAGCCATTTCAACCCTGAAGGAGCTGGCACCTCTCCTTCCTGCCTTCTGAATGTACAGAGCAGAGGAGGGAAGAACAAAATAGTGGGGGAGAGGGGGAATGTTCTGTTTCTGCTCAGCAACATGAAACATCACGGAGTTAAATACCAACAAAATCTTCGGTGTTGATGTTTAATATTGCTGAGAACTTGTCACCTCCACTTACTGTCTTGAAGCTGCCATTCTCTCTCAGACTCCCACGTCTGAGCTCTGGGCCTAACATGCTTTCCCATTATATACTAGAAGGAAAAAATAGGAAAAAAAAATAAGAAAAGTTAAGAAACAGGGAGAGCCAGTAACTCTGTCTGGGCTACAAAGCTGGGTAGGTCTTCTTCCCTCTTTTTGTTTGCAGCAATAAAAGTCCTCACATGGCAGATCTCCTGAACTGCTCCTTTTCAGGGTGACCTCTTTGAAGCATCCCCTCTGTAATGTCAGAGGGATGTCCTTGGGTGTATGGAGATTTGCATTGCATAACCAGCCTCATCCCCACTCTGATGCCCTCAGATCCCAGGCAGAACCTCCAGAGCTGTTCTGCACACTCAGGAGCACAGAGATTGGGTGATCTGGGGACAGAACAGCCCCTAAAAGAGCAGGAATGAAGGCTTTGCCTGCCACACTTTAAAATCAACTCGAGGCTAGTTTGCCTCGTAAGGGTCCTCTTGAAAAATGCATGGATGGTGTTTCACAGGAGCTCGTTTGAAAACTGGGGAGTATTTCTTGCTTGGTACCATCCCAAACATCTCCTCTCACTGCTGGAAGCTCAGGAACCACAAAAACAAGAAGTGAAAACTCCTCACGAGCAGTGGAAACGCTGTGCATCACACTGCAAACAGAATCAGGCCATCCTGCCTGTCTCTCTGGTTTCTGTAAAACAACTTATTATCCCTCTAGGCTGAGTGGTTAATGAAAATTCAAACTCTTCTCACTTATTCCAGTGAGGAGGAGAGCTGGGTGATGCAATCAGGTATCTCTGCTGCAGTTCTGTTTCGTTGGAAGGCTGTACAAAACCCTGCTTCTTTCAGCACAGGAGAAACCAAAATAACAACAACAGCAAAGGTAATTTCCCTTCTCTTCCCTCCTGACCTCCTTTGGTCACTGCCCTGACCCAGAACCGATGCCAACATTCTGCCCAAGCCATCACACTGTGCTAAAACTTTCTTCTGCTTCTGGGAGCTCTGCTATTCCCTCTACACCTTGAGCTTTTTTTCCCCTACAGCAACAAGCATGTTCCACACACCCCTGGAACAACACTCAGCCCAGGCACTGCTGTGCAGAGCAGCCAAATCCCAAAAAACACCCGGGCTGCCCTTTGCAGGGAGCTGGAGAGGGGAGGCCAGACACTCTCAATGCCTCTTACAGCTTTGGTAAATGAAAGATGCCCCTAAACTACCCTTTTCACAAAGATTGAACCCGGTTGTAACAACACTCCCCACCTTCATGTAATTCTTGCAGCCCAAACTGTTGGTTAAAAAGCAAGCAAACCAACCAGCAAAGCCAGGTGAACTTAGATTTTTGGGGAGTTCAGCAAGCAGGTCCATGAGGCTGATAACACACTGTCAGAGCTGTGCTGGCACCCCTCTGAGCCTGCAAACATGCCATGGCTGCGGGAGGATTGCAAACTCCCCCTCCTTTCCCCGTGCCTTTCAGCATCACTTTTGTTTGGAGGATGATCCAAGTGCCACTTCACCACTGATCATTTGGATACAAAACTGCCAAACATCCAGCAGGGTCACCCCAAATTGCCCAGAAAGCTGTCTCTGGCAGCCAGCGAGAGCAGATGCTCCAGGAAACATGCAAGAAAAGGGCAGATTCAGATTCATCCTTCCTCTGGCATGGCCCTCCAGCTTCTGACAGGCTGAACTGAAGGATGCTTTCACATTGCTGTATTTAACATCCCTCAAGAGTGTGTTCTGATCTCAATCTGTCCAGTCCCTTTTTGATTGCATTTTGCTCTTGGCCTCCATGGCATGCTCTAACAATCAGCTCCACAATTTAATTGCATGTGTTTGTTAGAAATGCAGTGCCTGGTCACCCAAAAAACTGCCCCCCCTGAGCTACTGAACACCAAACAAAATGCTGAGAAATAGTAAATACCTATTCTTTGCTCCTCTTCTCTTCGGTGTTCATGGTTGCATTTTCATTTATCATGTTAAAGCAATCTCACCCCACCAAATTTATGCAACAAACTTTTGAACCTGTTTATACCTTTGCCATCTAAATATCCCATGGCAATGACTTCCCAGCATAAGACTCTGCTGGTGACTTCATTTGATATGTTTTAAATCCACTCCTTGATTAATACACTGGGTATCCCCTTTTCAGTGTCAAGAATAGTAAATAACCCTCCTGTTTATCCCTTCTCCAGTCATTTATATCTTTATAGCCAAGTGCTATAGCCCACCTTGGCCCCAGACATCTCTCCCCAGACTGAAGTGTCCTGGTCTCTTCAATAATAGATTGCTGCTAAACTCAACCATTGTTGCTGGAAGGAGCAGGGAGTGCAAAGGCACTTTCTGTGGCTGCTCTCAGGGTTGCAGTTTCCTGTCTCACTGACCTTACACACAGTGTCTTTCTGGAGAGTATTTAGGGCAGAGGAATGGAAGATAGTGGTAAAAGTGGGAAAGCCAATGTAAAGAAAATGACTTTGCCTCTCCTGAGGGTCACAGCGTGTCCTTGGGGAGGTCAGGGGTCCCTTGCACCTTCCCACACACCAGGAACTGTACTGCTGCATTTTGGGGATGGGATGGGGTCAGTGCACACCATGGCAGCCCTCCTCTTCCTCCTCTTCCTCCTCTTCCTCCTCTTCCTCCTCTTCCTCCTCCTCTGGGCTGTGCTACAATAGCTCTTGCACAGCTGGTTCAAAGATCATGGATAATGACATATAGGATGCTTAGGAGAGCCTAGTTTGAAATGAAGATTATAGAAATGTAATGTCTGGCAATTGTGGTATCATCCTTGGAGTGGAAGAGAAGGAGACAACCCAGACACACAGGTGGGCAGACAGACAGATTTCTTAATTGAACCTTCTGCTTGGCTGTATTTCCTTTAGCAAGAGCCACAGGTGACTAACAATAAAGGGCCATAAGGAAGAAGGGGTAGGGTTTTTAACAAATTTGGCTTCTTGCATCAGCCTATAGTGAAAATCCCTAAATAATTCAAAGCATTCAGTCCAACATTAGCAAAGTAGTATTCTCCCCACAGGTGCTTAAAAGTAGAAAACAAGGTGGCAATATTTCCTCTTCTAAAATACCAATAATATTTCATTCCCCTGCTCCAGAGCATCTAATATCCTATATAAATCAATACCTACCTCACTATCAATAAATGAATAATTACATTTCTGCCTATTCCCAGATGCGCTGAAACCATTTCTTTTAGTCATTTAATCACAAAGCTGTTATTGCAGGGGAAATTTGAGCAGACATGAATACATAAAGCCAAAAATAGAGAGCTAAGCTGGGAACTTCACCATAATAGCTCTTTCTTCCAAAGCAAGCCACTACTCCCTTTCCCAGGAGATGCAGTGGGTCTCTCTTCACTTTTCAAAACAATAACTGGTAGTATAAAGCTCAGTCAAGCAAAACAAAACTTCACTCACTTTGCTTTTTCACTGTCAACATTTGAATGCAACAGGGAATCCTTGTTGGTCTGATCAGGATCTGTCTCTTTTCCTGTCAAAGGACCTGAGGTCCCAAAACGTCCTCACGCTGGAGCCTCTCTTTGAAAAGGTGCTCTGTAGCAAGACCTAACTGTCCCTATAGAATAAGTTGTTCATCTCAGATCAGTGCTCTTCTTTAGTGCATCTTTGAATGGCTGTATGTCTGGAAAAGCTGAAAACATCCCCCTTCACCCCATGGAAACCTCAGTTTACCCACAATAACAGCATTAGGCTCCCCAGTTTGCTCCCTGTCCTTTTGATGCCACGTGCCTGCTGGCAGGAGACCAGGTGTATGTGCATTGAAGGTGGGGGGACAGTGGTGCAGGGTGTGTGCACACATACAGACAGCACATCAGGCTCAGAGCAGGAGTCCAGATGTGAGAGAGGTAGTTCCTCATTCACTGACATTAACACAGTTTTCCTCCCTAAAATTAGGCTACGTGTAAATCAAAACACTTAACAAGTCTTAACTGTATAAATCTCCCTCCCATCTCAATCAGATATGTGATTTTTGCCTGCGAGAAGGATCAGACGACTTGCAGAGCTCAGAAAGCACTGTATGTTCTCCCAGCTCCCCATCCTATCCCAACCTGCTCTTCCTTCCAGACAGGCTGGGGATGTTTACCCTGTCTCTCCCTTTGTTTTTGCTCACCTTCCATCCCTACGGGGAGCCCTCCAGCACGTCTTTATTTGCACTTTGAACCTGTGCTGGCTTTCATGGCTGTGCTTGAGCTCAGGCTGGGACCTGAGTGCTTTAGGGGAGACAGGGACGAGACTGCCTGAGTGTCAGGAAAGCTTCAGTGCCTCCATCCACCATTCCCCCATTCACCCCAGCACTCCAAGTTCTCCTGCAGCTGGTATCAGTGAGTGAAAAAGGATCCTACAGCAGTTCAGAGCAAAGGGTGTGCAGCACAGAGCCCAGGGCAAGTGAAAAATCATGCCATCAGACTAATGTGGACTGAACTGAGCTTTCAATAGCAGAAACAGCAAAAGCCTTTATGCATATTCTGAAGTGCACCATGAATGTTTCTGAATGTATAGGTGGCTAGTATGTCAGATTTAGCTTCGGGAGGTGTCTTGCATCCTATAAATGCTAGGTTCCAAAAAATGTGGATGTATGTATTTATGTTTTTGTATAAATACATATGTCTAGGTCTTTGTGAACAAAAGCAACCCAGGAGAGCTGGATGGGGACCTGACTAACCAGACAGCTGTACACATCCATAAAATGAAAAGAAAATAAAAAGCTACAAGCATCTTTTAACACTGGCTTGACTTCTAAACCCCTAAGTACGGTGAGAGGGCTGCAGCCACCCCAGGTTCCATCAGCTTCACTTTTCACTGGGCAGGTGTCTCTGGGTCCTGCCCTGCAGGTCTCAGCAGTCCCAGCAGAACAGGCTGACATGGGGGGTCAGTTGGGTAGCTTGTCCTCCATTTTTTGGCTTTAATCAGCAAAGCTTTGGTGGGTATGATTTGAATGGCAGTCAGGCAAAGAGGACCATGATAATGCAAGAGCCAGGAAAGGCCTGGCAAAGTCTTTTTCGAGTCTCTCTGGTTCCCACATTTTTCAAGGGTGAACCTGAACACATCCTGTTTCTGCCCCTCAGCACCCTGCCTGTGCCAGAGCCTCTCAGCCCTTGCATCCCAACCCAGACTGTTGGAACGTGCTCTCATTTTGAAGTCAAAACTAGACAAGAAGGTCCTCTCTGACCTGGTATTCCCCAATGCTAAGTTCAAATAAGTGGACAGTTTTGTGGCCCCTCTCAGTCCCAAATTGTTTTGAATCACAGTGGGAAGAAATTCTCCTGATATGAGAAGACAGGGGAGCAGCTCAGGCCAGCTCTCTTCCCTACCTTCAGTGCCCACATGGATGGAAACAGAATAAAGAATATCTCAGGCACAACTGTAACTTTGCATCATCCTTCTCCTTTGCATCATCCTTCCCCTTTGGAGGATGCAGCAGCTCCCAGCCCTGCTGGGTCCAGGCTGGAGCCCAGGAGAACCACCAAGGCTTTGTGAGGCCACAGTGCTGCTCCAGCTGCAGAGGGCACTTTGGCAGGGGAGACACCCCTGGCCTGCTGTCAGGAGCTGAGAGCTGACCCCAGTCCAAGCCCACTGTTGAGACAGCAGATCGAGACTGACTCTGCTCAGGAATCACCACGCTGCACTGATCTGTCTGCTGGGGGGATTTGTGCTGGCCTGATGAAAGGGTTGGCTCCTATCCTCGCCTGAACTCTCATGGTTCAGAGTTCTGCTGCCTTTTTTCTGTGTCCTTTGGGGTGAAAAATGTCTTGCAGCTGCTGCTTATAATTCTTTCGCCTATGTTTCAACATTCTCCAGATGAATGTCACCCCAAGCAGTGCTCTGAGAGGCTGCAATCATGATTGCCAATAGCCAACATCCAAACTAAAAATAAAAAGCCACAGCATGGGACTGAGACACAAGCAATACATCCTCTGGCAAAAATCACCCACCATGGGAAAAATAGGGCCTCAGCCCCCCAGCCCTGTCTTCTCCATGCTTAAAGAAGCTTTCCTCCATAAGCATCCTCCTCTGGTGCCACCAAGAAATCAAGAAGGCTTGTAGAAAGCACTAAGTGAGCTGACCTCTCCTGTTCCTAAGTTCCTAAGTTTAAGAGCCATAAAATTCTGGCTGATCAGGAAATAAGGTGGAGGGAAAGACAAAATGTTTCAGTGGAACATTTATTTGCCCCTTGGAGGAACCTGGGGGCCCCTTACCAAATACCTATTTTTGGCCCCCCTTTTCCCTATGTGGTGTGCTTTGTACCACGTGTGGCAGAAAGAAAACATGACAAGTGTGTAGCTCTCCACTGCAGCTCAGGAACTGAGACCTCAGGGCTTTGCCCAGTATATCAATTTTGGTGTATTATGCCTGTGATATTTATATTCCCTCTTTCTGATTAGTATTTAACACACAAGGAGAATCTGCTCATTTGTCAGGCTGACCTTGCTCAGAACGGGGCCTGGAGACCAATCCTTTATGTGCTGCCAGTAGCACTTCTACTTGGGTAAGGAAAAGTATTTTGTGGCAGCTGATCTGCAGTGTTAGGGCTGATCCCAGCCCTGAATTCTGCACACAGCAACCTCACAGGATAAAGACACTCTGAAAAAATAACGTGACACTCTTCCCCTCGTGAAAATAAATAAAAGGCCACGTCTTTGAACAGCAGTGGTGAGATGGTTTGTTTGCACTCATTTACCCCATGCCTGGGAGACATGAATTCTCTATCACTATTGCCACACAGTCTTAAATGGGAAATAAAGTGCTTCATGTGAATGATAATAATTGTTTCCAAGCAGACTCTAAACACCCAGTTGGGAGAGGGTAGAACCGCCTTTGAAACAAAAAAAACAAGGCTCAAGAGGGAAGGACACAGATTCCAGCTCTTGTTTCCCATTTTCACCAGTCTCCCGAGCTCTCTGTCCCAGTCTGGGCAGCCCTGAGCAGATCATCTCCCTGTCATCTTGCTCCTTGGAGAGAACCACAACTCCTGCCACATCCTCATTCAGTTGAAAGGATCCTCAGTTAAAACCTCAGCACTTGATAACTCTTGAGAACTCGTTTGGCCCACTGCTTTTTCAGAGGTTGCAGAGCTAGAAATATACATATTATTAGATTCAGGACTAGAAAGAATGGAGTCTAGGCACTCCCTTATTAAGTCAGAGTTTTTACCTAGAGTTTCTTCTCTGTGTTGTGAAGTGATAAATATGAGAAAGAAGTGTCTAATATCTCAAGTCAAGACTCAGTCCCAGTGCAGCTGATGATGTGTCTTCTTGGAAAAAAAAGCTTAACATGATATTTTCAAAGTCTGTAACTGCTTTAAAAGGGGCTCCCCTTTCACTTGTGATAAGATATGGGCATTCCAGGCACAGGAGGGAGAAGAAAAATGGTGTCATATCCAAGTTAGGGAAAAGCTTTTCTTCTTTAGCTGGTCCAGTGAAAACACCCCTTCTCCTCCATCCCTGATGTGTAATACCTACAAAGAGTCTCCCTGCACATACTGCTGGCTGCACCTATGGAAGAAGCAAGTCCAAGCCCTACAAACACAGCATCAGTGCCCATGGTCCTGCTAAGCCTGCCACAACCCTCACCAAACTGCATCCTACTGGTGTCCCATTGATCAAACCCACCTCTGCTGGAATTTCAGACCAAAACATCTTGACTGGACCATCCTCTGGGACAGGGAGCATGTCACACAGCTAATGGGAGTCCTGGCAGGCCGTTCTGATGGAAATCAGAGGATAACACCTCACATTTGGGTGCATTGTTTTTGTGACCAAGGGTATGTTGCCACACAAAAATATCTCTCCATCTGTAAATATTCCAGAAGTGAGGGCCTCTTCAAGATAGGACTGCTGCTAATACTTCAGGCAGCTTGACTATGTCCTAATTCACACTTGCTCGACTACATGATTATCAAATCTCAAAGTAACTAGTGCTTCTGGTCATATTTTACCTGAGAACATTGTTATCAGCTAATATCTATGCCTTATTTACACTAGAATTTGAAATCATGTATGCAAACATATGCTAAACTCCCTGGCTAAAGCCCAGGCGTCAGCATACATTTAAACACCTCCATGCTGTCTGGGATATTCTGCAGCACTTTTAACTCCAGGATGATGCAGGGGCAGTTTCCAACCAGAGAGAGGGGAGGGCTGGAGCAGCACAGTGAGATGTGTTTCACACAGACTGCAGCAGCTTCCCCCAGAGACCCCTAGAGCACATTTCCAGCGTTATTTCTCCCATAAAGGCACAGTGGAGGGGACAGGCTCTGCTTATGTCCACTTCCAGCATGCCAGGTGAAGTGCAGAGGCTCTTGTGGCAAGAGCAGGAGCTCCCAGAGCAGCAGGAAATTCCACTTTTCCAAGGGTTTCCTAATTAGCACCATTTCTGGAGGCAGACAACCTAATGCCAGGGTGCAGGACCCAAGTGGTTACTGAAGGGAGGTGACTGGGTGCCCACTGTTTTCCCTGCTCTGGAATATGCTTATTGCATGCTCACATAAGGAGGTTCTGTACTTCTCACTCAGAAACAACCCAGCTGGGACTCAGAGAAGCACCCTTTGATGGGGTGTCCATACACAAGTATCATAGTTCCATATAAATACAGATACAGGTGCCAAAGGGGAGCACACTGCTCTGCCCAAAGGCACTTCCAGCAGCACCTGCACACGAGGAAAAGCACCACGAGCCCTTCTGCCAAGGCAGGGAAAGGCTGGGGAGGCTGAAAACGCAACCAGAGGAGGCTGTGCACACCTTATCTGGGATGCCAGGACACCTCCTTTATCAGCAGAGCCCTGCTCTATCAGAAAGGAGGCTATTTTGGGCTCCCAGCTCAGCCTGGGCAGCAGTGGGGGACTGCAGGAGCTGCAGGAGCTCCTTTGGGAGGCAGGAGATAGAGGGGCACGGCACAGCAGTGGGATTTTGGGGGGCACGGGGTCATCCCTCATCCCCAGCAGCCTCTCTGTGTGCTGCCAGCAGCCCAGCAGAACAGGCTCTGTGCAACCAGGCACCTGCCATTCCATTGCCCTAATTTAAAGCTTTTTTTGGCTAACCTCCTAAGCTACCAACTTTTTGGGGTTTTTTTTAGCCCTGCACCGAAGAAGAGAGGGGATGCAATGGGGATAAATAGACATAGATTGGGTTATTTTACAAGATGCAATAAACTCTGCTCCAGAAGTTAAATAATTCCCCGTGGTTTCTACGCATAGTGCACTGAAAAAAAAGCACTGTTAAAGCAGTAATTTATTTTTGACAACAGGAAACAGCTGATAAAAGAAAACCCCTTTTGTTTTAGATTTACAGGCCGTTTCCCATGTGTTGTGTTTGCTTTGGCTGTCTCTCTGGCATCCGCTGGGAGAGAGGAGAATGGGGGGAAAGCAAGGGTGTTACTCAAAACACAGGCCCCCCAAATGTTTTTACCCCTGTTGTCCTCTTCATAAATGCAGCAAGGATCCTTCTGAACACTTGTCCTCCTCCCCAGAGCTTTTTTTAAGGTAACTGTCTGAGCAGAGCTCCAGAAACTCTCTGCAAACACATCACAAACTTCCCAGGAATAGCCAGGCTAGGAAGTCCATAGTGTGGAGACAGAGGGGGGCAAAAAAAACCACAAAAAAAAGAAAATAAAATAAAAGAGTAGCCTAAATAAACCAGTATGCAAGCACTCACGCATGTTACTCTGCAACACTTTGGTGCTTGGATGGTGACTTTATTTCCTGAATGAAGAACTCCTTAATGCCTGCCACTGCCTGTCCAGCCTCCCTTCTCCTGTCTGGAGGGTGATCTCCCACATATTTCAGGCTGTGCACATCCCTATGTCTCGTGGTGGTGTTTTTGTTCTTTCTCTTCCACTGGAGAAGCTTCCAGAGATCTCAGGGATGGGAAAAAGCAGAGTATTCAATCTCTTCTGTCCAATAGTCCTTACAGCCTGAAAGAAGGGCAAAAGGTGCTGGCAAAACACTTCTGTTTTCCAGGCTTTGGGGGGTTTTGAATATTGTGATGCAGTGATAAAGTAACTGCACCGTGTATTTAAAATTGCCTGAGATTCCCACTGTAGACCTTAAACACGGTGCTAAATAGGGCAAACAAAAATAGCTGTTACTTTGACAAGTGCTTATTTCAAGCCTGTTTTGTCAGCATCGCTGCCCTGGTTATGACAGGGAAGTTGTCTAGAAATTGCCTAATTACCAATATTAAAGCCAAAGCCAAACAGCAGCAGACAATTCAATAAGAGAGCAGGTCACGTTTGGCAGGGCTGTGCTAAGGCTGCAGCAGCCCCAGCCCAATCCATGGCCTCAGGAAAATGCCAAGATGCTCCTCATCTGCTCCAGCCCAGGGGATTGCTCTGCTCTGGGCACTCAGATTGCCATGCTGGACCCTGTTTTCTGGCTCATCCCCATGCTGCTGAGAGAAGGGAGCAGCACTGCCTTGGCCACTCACTCTCCAAGTGTCTGGCACTCTCATTGGACTTCACCATGACAGGACTGGGGACTGGAAAAGGAGGGCAGAAAGAGCCCAAAAACATGAGGAGCTCCTTTTTGTGAAATAAAAGAAAATATTCAGTGCTCTCTCCCTCCTTCCCCTTCTTCTTGCCTTGCTTTTCCTCGTGGCAGAAAGGAAGTGAGGGAAGATGCTGCTTTTCCAGTGCCTTGATTTCAGACTTTGTGCTGTTTACATGGCACTCATAGTCCTTGTGACCTCCAGGGGCACTTTCAGACCTTTTTTCCTTCTATTTTCTATCAGCTCAGCAAGTCATTCAAAGAGCCTCCCCACGTGATCCGTGTCTCAGTGAAAGGGTAGAAGGAAAGATTGCAGCAAGCTCCACACCCCCTTCCTCCCCATCTCTTGCCCTCCCAAAGTCTACAGCGTGCACCAGAGCAGGTTTCTGCCCACGAACTTTGCTGCACGTGTCATATTTATCTGAATGTGAGCTTGGGATCGACCTGCTCTGCACTTTAGTCTCACTCATTTACTTTCAGGGGGAAAAAAACCCAGGGAAACTGAGCGGGGAGCTCTGGCAGGAGCAGGCAGGAGCAAGGATTCCTCAGACACCAGATCATCTTAACCCTCCTGGTAACTCGCTGCCTCGTGGGCTGTGTGTCTTCCAGCTACAGGAGCACTTGGGAAGAGGACCCGACAGCCAAGGACTTCCTTCACAATGCAGTCTTCATTAATTTGAACAGCTCAGTCATTCTCTGCACTACATGAGGATGGGGGCTTGGGGAAAAAAATTAGCATCCTCATTTAATTAAAGATGGATCATAATAACCAAATCTTCACAAAGGGACTGGTGTGGGATTATGAAGAGAACCTTAATTGTGAAATTCTTCCTACTTGACTTTGAGTTTTCTGATTTTAAAATTGTTTCAAGAGCTTTGGCATGTAATTTCCTGTTAAAAAAAAAGGAAAAAAAAAGTAAATTAGGAAAGACTGTTATCTCTCAGCTTCACACTGACACCTGTGTGTTCCATCAGTCACCGGAATTCTTCTATCCAAGACTCCTCTCACTTGACCAAAGGATTAACTGATGGCAAGGACAGGTTCATTGCAGGCCAAATATCAGGGCAGTGTGGCTAAAGCACTCCTGTCTGTGGCAAGCATGTGCAAAATAGCAAATGCTAGAAATTAAATTCTAGTAAATTTAAGGCGAATTCTTTTTGAGTGACAGTACAGTGATATCAGACTTCCAGTCCTTGCTTCAAATGAGGCATGCTTGCAGGGCTCAGCCCAGGGCTTGGAGCACCCCTTGGTGCTGCTCTGGATGACCATGCTGGACCATTGCCCTCTGCCAGCATCCTAATCACATGCCAGTGGAGATGGAAAAGGCTGCCAACTTGCACTTCTCCTGCAAAGAAATGTAAAAGCAGGTGCAACACAAAGCACCTGCAAAGCAAACAGTCATTTGCCTGTAAATTATTTACAAACACATCTAACTCTGTTTGCAGCCAAGATGATTCAAATGTTTCCCTGGCTTTCTTTAGAGTGCTTTTAAATCCAACGAAACAGAAGAACGCTGCTCAAGTTCAAAGTTCTTGACATTATTGTCAGTTTATTTGCACGAAGCTGAACGCTGAATGTTATGAAACAGCTCAGGAATGCGGGACATAAAGGGAGCTTTCCTTTTTTCCCCCTTCAGCTGAGATATCTTCTGGCAATAAATCCCTGCCGGAAATGTGCTTTCCCTGATTCCCCGGCTTAATTAGCTCAAACAATGTAAGATATGTAACACTGACCACCATGGGAAACCTGATAACAAAGAGCAGGGATACAATGCCAGCCTTTCAAACAGATGCAGCCAGTACCCTGCTAAGACAAGAGTGGATTCAGGGTGGTGTCAAGCCTTTTCTTCCTTCCCTGCTGCAGGAGACACCAGCACTGCGCCGAGGCAAGGCAATCTCTGCCATGTTTTCCCCCAGTAATGATCTAAAATTGCCAATTCCTCTGTGCTATGCAGGTCACACAGCAGTGTTTTCGTCAAGGCAGAGGCAGCAACCAGCTCTGCAGCCCCTTGGCACTCAGGATGTGTTCACTGCTATGGCCATAGGGAAACCTGTGAGAGCTGACCCCAAAACTCCTGGTTGGCATCACTGCATGGCCTCGTATGCTCCTCTCTGGGAGAGCTGGGGCTGCAGTTTCCTTGAGATTTCTTTCCTGGGCTGCATCCAGAGCAGCCCTACCTCCTGTACCCGCCGAGCCCTCGATCCCACCCCGACATCATCCTTCAGTGTAGCAAAGGAAAGCTATAAATATGGTACCACATATACATGGCTCTTTGGAACAGGTGGGAACTCCAAATCCAGAATTCCTTCAGGGGGGCTTCCAGACAAAGCAGAGGAACAGCGAATCCAATCAGTGAGGGGTCTGATGACCTGTGTATCCCTAATAGAAAATCAAACGGAGCTAAGAAAGCCCACCAGCCGTGTCTTGATCTTCTTTGTTTGTTGTGAAGAACCAAAGGTCACAGGCTCACTTTTCTCCCGTGGGTTGCCTTTGAAGTGCAGGTGTCACTGCAGGGCCCCGCAGAGAGGGTCCCATTTGATCCCAGTCTGGAGGTGGCTGGCTCTTTTTGGCATCTCTGGTTATCACCTTTGTTTTACAGGGCCAGTTGCAATCTGACTGATCTGTTAAACAAATTAAATTCATCCCTCTGGCTCTGCTAAAACTCAAGTGTAGTCCTCAGCTGGGGAAAGCACAGACACTCCAGCTTTATTTATATGAATGTAATTATAGATAGACCAATATTGAAATGGCCAACTTGCACTGTAGGCAAATAAACAAATACTTCTTTGGTGATCAGTGCATCGTGAGGCTTTTTAATTACACCCTGCATGCTAACTCTAGACCTTACCTAGAACACATGGCACTCTTAATTCTCAGAGACAGTAAACGTGGCTCATTTTCCAAGATATCAAAGCAAGAGTGTCTGCAGAGTATGAAATTATTTTACACACCAGGCATGAAAAAATGTCATACAGCAGTTATTAAATCTCAGTCCCACAGAAGTCATTGGCAAAATTGCCAGTAACCAGGAGAGACAGCACTTTAGACTAAGAGATATCAGGAACATCCAGGAGATCCCAAAATCTGTGCTGTGTATTCTGAGTGCTGGGCAGCCACACATGGCCTGCCTTTGGTTCTCCAAATGAATCCCACACGTGACTGCAGCATCACTTACAAAAAGATCCCAAATCATGAAGTCTTATTTTGCCAGCCTGGCAGAAAAGTGCACAGGGCAACTTCATCCCTGCCTGGTTCAGCTGCCTGCACAAAGTGAGGAATATGCAAGAAACACATTCCTAAACTAATAAACATATATCAGTATTTAGCTCCTAAATGACAAGATGTGATTTTGCATTCGGAGGAATTTCAATTGTTTTCTTCTTTAAGTTTGCAGCTGGTTAAAGGAAGACAAACTCATTGAATCATTTTAGCTGATTTGTGTTACTGGGGGAAATGGAATATTTCAGTATTTCAGTGCTTAAGCACTTCAATTGATAGAGAATTGTCAAAATGAAGATCTGTTCCAGGCTTACAAAGCCTTCCTGGAGATGTTTTTCTGGTCTGTCCCGAGGGAATCACTGAGCCCAGACCCAAGAGAGGGCCAAGCAGGGCTGGCACAGCATCAGGGAGAAGGCTCCACTGGCATCCCAAGGAGTCAGCCCAAAGTCTCTGAGCTGAACACCCCAATCTTTCCAAAATTCAGTGGCTCATGGCTGTGTAACATATACATACACCCATATATAGCTGTTTTGTGTCACTGACAGCCTCCAAGTCTTTTAATAATGAAGTGTTGCACTCTAAAGGGCAGCTGATTGCCACAGAAGTTGTTTTCAGTGTCTTCACTTTGTATGAGCATGGCCAGAGAGCTATTGTCTTCTAATAGGTCTTACACACTACCCCCAAAATTTTGGTGGATCAAAAGCCTTTCACTGATTTATTTTAACTGATGACTCAAATCTTGGTCTTCTTTTTGCCAGCTGACATTTTGAATAACTCGTGGCCCCAAGATAATGATGAGAATAAATGAAGAATATAGCAGAAGTAAAGTGCAATATATTTTTCAATTATTATTGTTAATTATTGCTTAGCTCTACTGGTTAGTAGGTTCATCACTGCTGGAAATTTGTGTCTTAGCTCTGGTCTGGATAAATATCAAAAGGTTTGGATACTTTTCTAAAAGTTTTGAATATGCAATTGTCTATATTCCTGGAAAGGAATGGGAGTTAGCATTTGAAAGAGGAAAAATCAGACAAAGCAGGGCAAATTAAAGGACAGACTCTGGTACCTCCCGTGTCTGGGAGAATTTCCTTCAAACTGGGACACAGCACCCAGGTGAGTCTGTTCCTGCATGGCTTGTGTTCATTGAAAGCATTGGTGGTGCATCCTTACCCTTGGTTATCAGGCTTTGTTTAATGGTCAGTGGTACACACCTCAAGCCATGTGATCTAATCAAGTCAGGGACTGCAGTTTTTGGAGTGATATCATCTCAGGAGCTGGCTGTGCTTAGAGAAAAAGAAAAGTAAAGTAAATTAAAAGAAAAGTAAATTAATGTTTGAAACGGGGTCTAGTTTAAGTCTTCAGCCAGACCTCTGTGCAGGGCCTTCTCTATGGAAAGATCTGGGGAAGGAGGAAGCCTTTGGGGGGAATCTTAGAATAAAACACCTCTTGATGGTCAACATCATTTTGATGAAAAAGCTTGCACCGAAAATTTACCAAGGCCTGGCATGATTTAAGTGTGACTGTGCAATTTCCTTGTAAATTCTGGTTTATTTTTGTTCTTTCTGCCAAGAAATTCCCAGCGTCATTGACTGAAGTGTAAATGTTTATTTCACCAACTGCTCAAGCAGAACGGACAGCAATTGGCCATCTCAAATATCCCACAGCCTCTCTAGCTTTTTGGGGTTTTTTTACACACATTTAATTCTTAATGCTGGGAATTGCTCCATACAGGGAGGGAGGGGGATTATAAACACAGAGATATTACTATCCTGCACTTTTCTCCCAGCCAGTCTTACACCCATCTTAAAGAGAGCTCCCATACTTGTTTTCCTTGAGACTTAATTACACCTTAAATATGCCATCTTCTACTTTTCATTTGGCTATGAATAAAGGTTTAAAGGATTTATTTTCTGGATTATTAAGGAGAAGATTTCCAAATTCTCAGCTGCATATTTGTGAAAACATTTGATCTGAAATAACATATTATAGGTTAAGCTGTACTGAATAAAACTGCCATTATTTCTGGTGATGATGAGAGGAATGGAACTCAAATTCAGACATGTGGGTAATTGTCAGTTTCTTCCTCCCCCTTGAAAATCAATGAAAATGAAATCCATAACTTATAATCCACGTTTAGAATTGTGCTTAATAGCTGATGACATGATGTGACCTATGGGAAGAAAATAACAGAAGGACTCTCAACTTGGAGAAATTTGAGCCCAGACATCAAGGGAAAACAATCCAAAACTCAAGTTATTCCTCAGAAGGGAAAATGAGGAAAGTAATGCTGAAAGAAGCCTGAGGGTGATAGTAGAGAGTGTATTGAATGTGACTGAGCAAAAAAAGAGAAAGGGAAATTTTTGGCTGGAAATTCAAAGGCATCACCTCCTGGAAAAGGGAAGAAAAGACTCCACTCCATCTGGCTTTGGTGTGACCACTCTAGGAATACTAAATTCACTCCTGGGTACCTTATTAGCATCTAAAAGGGCAGGTTCAGTGGAGAGCAACAATAGTGTCTAAGGGATTGTCTGGACTGACTTCATGGAAAGATTAAAATAGTTTAGGGGTGGATTGGGGCACCTTTTATTCCCGTGGAGGAGCACTTTAATTTTTATTCCATCCTTTCCCCCTACATTTTCAGAGGCCTCCTTACAAAGCAAAATATTATGGGCAAGTGTGTAAAAGTCTGGCCCTAAAGGTGTATGTATTGGCTGAGCAATGAGCAGGGGGAGCGCCCACAGCCATCCCTGTGTGTCAGGAGGGTTATTAACACCAGTGGGCATCACTTGCACCAGGACAGTGCTTGCAAAGGCAAAAATGGAAAAGGAAATGAAAACTTATTGACAGTTTTCATTTCATTGACGGGTTTTTCAGGATATTGACTACTCTCATAAGTGATGCATCTCTTGGTACATCTAAAACTGGGCTTGCAAAGCACAAGGAATTGCACCCAGGAGAGCAATCCTGCACTGGACAGAAGAGGGACCAGAGGGCTTAGTGGGTGTCTCTATTTCCACTTGCACTGACTTAGACACTTTAAGGAGAGATATGGGGTTACAAGGCACTTAGTAATAAATATGCCCCACTGCCTCATGTATTATTTGGCCAAAGCCCAGATAATTCCTGAAGTACACCCCAGGGCCCCATAACCACTGCTAAGTGTCTCAGAGCCTCACCTCTGCCTGGCTGGGGCAGTGAAACACTGCACAGCCTAAACACAAACCAGTCAGTGCCCCTGAGATAATGGTAGTGCTGGGGAGACTTTTTGGATCTCCTAGAAATGGGGTTCAGATAAGTTTGGTGCAAGGTTTAAATCTGCTAAAATGTCTCTGGCACTGTTGCTTTCACAGAGTTTCTCTGCCATGCTCTCTTCACGTGGCATCTTCCCCTTCCTCCCTGTCCAGGGCTTCCATCAGGAGGTGCATCCTTCACATCTTGTCTTTACTTCTTGGAAACAACAAGTTCAGAAGCCAAAATTATGCAGACTGGCCCTTAGTTTAATGTTGCACTAAGGGAAGGGCACTGGCCTGCTGCTGTGACACACATTCCACCATCCTTTTAACTCACAATATTTTAACTGTATGTATTTCACTAGGCAGCAGACTGATAGAGCTTCTGACCTTTTAAAGTCACACCAAATATTTACCAGTTTTGCTATCAGAGAGCACTTAACCCCAGGAATGTGAGATGGGAAAGGTTCACGTTCACTTCAGGGGGGATTCTGCATATCTATTATACACACACATATATAGGTATAGACAGAAAATTAAGGACAGAGGCCTGCTAGACAGAGGGACTGTATATATATATATATATAAAATTATTATAGGGACTAGAATCTCACGCCAGTCCTTGGCATGTGTGAGTGCCAGAAACTATACATGACATTCCAGACTGGAAGAAATATATTGCATTTATGGAAATCATTCATTTTCCTCGTCTGGGAACCTCTTGAATATAAATAGTATTTTCATTTATAAATTTCAAAGTGCTCTTGTCCTAAGAATGGGCAAGAATCATTATCTTCATTGTACAGTTGGAGAAACAAAGAGCAGACTGTTTCAAGCAGCAGTCTGAGGTCACATGGAGTAAATGAAGTCAAACCTCATCTCCCAGGCCTGACTTTCCCTGGAGAGAGCACAGCAGAGAGCACACCACTCACAACTTTATCAGCTGGAACACTTCAGCAGGGATGCTAATGGCATTGGCAACCCTGAGCCTGCACAGGTCACCACTGAGTTTTCAAATGATCAGCAAAATTCGCTTTAAATACATAAAGTTAAAATACCCAAATAAATACACTTGTGATTCTTCTACTTGTCTTCTGTTCTCTCAGCCTTTGGAGTATGCTGAGGAAATGGTTTTCAGGTATTTCCACCACCAAAAGATCCAGACATCTTTCCTTAAAAAAAGGGAGGGGGGTGGGAAGGGCAGTGCCAAACAAACAGCTCTAAACACTGTAAATAAAATCTGGAGACTTGTCAAAACAATGCAGAGCTCACACCTGTTTGTGGCACGAGCTGAAGGCTGCTCTCTTTATAGAATGATCTCCTCACCCTCTGCTATCTCCCCTACAAGCACATCTTGCCTTCAGAGCCACAGCAGCTCCCAGTGAGGGCTCCTGAGAGTGATTGACATCCAGCACCCCCTCAGTTTGGATCCTACAGACCTTTAGGAAGGTGCAACAGCCTGGAGGAGAGCTCAGCCTACACCACAGGGGCCACAGGCCTTCCTGAGATGTCTGAACCCAATATCTGATGTGGCCAGAGCACAAGGGCTCAGAGGGGCTGTTTTTGTTCCCAATCAAACCCATTCCTCCTCGAGCACAGGCCAGTTCCTCCTGTTCAGATTGGGAGCAGGGGATCAGAGCTGCCCCAGCCACATGAGCAGAGAGCTGCTCCAGCCTGAGCTCATCCCCTGCTGAAATGTGCTGCTGGGTTCACTGGGTGAAGCTGGGAAGCTTTACATCAGATACTGTTCATCTGCACCCCTCTTCATTTGTGCCAGATGAAATTCCCAGCTCTGAAGCAGTGGTGTTCAATTTAAGGGGCTTTTTTCCCCCCTTAAGACCCGTCTTTTTCAAATGTCTCCAAATTAGACAATCGCTGGGGGCACTGAGAGTTGTTTGGCTTTTAAGTCAGAGGCGCTATTTGCTTTTTCAGTCCCTCAGTTGTTTTATCTCTTATTATGTTGAATCGGTTTGAAAGCAATATCTTCCATTTAAAAGTCATATCCCATTATCTGGGAGGGAGTTTGAAAAGGTCGGTGTTAAAAGAAAACACAAGCTAGAACAACCCCAACACTCCAGCCTTCAACACCAACTAACCCATCCCATATTGAAGGTTAATTAGACTTTAAGAAAACGTGCAGGCAATGCATGTGGCACGCTACTGATAAAATGGCATTGCTTGTAATGAATTAAATCATTGCAGAATCTCAACGAGGCCCTAATCATGGGCAAACCACTGGGAAAAAATATAATGTTTAGTCAGACTGGGATCTCTCTAAGTTAATAAACAAAACAGTGCAATGTATTCTTGTGGGTGGCCTTCAACAATCACAGTTCGGTTTTACTCAGTCTTAATGCATATATAGTGCAAAAAATAACATTTGTAGTGGTATGACAGCTCTGGAAATGCCGGGTGGCCTCTAAAGTGTGAATTAACAGTATGTTATTTGATGGGGGGTTTCACAAGGAGCACAGGATATCTCGTTTGTTTCTCCCTGTCTGCTGGCATTTGGGTGTTGGAACAGACAGAGGAAATACTGGGGAGAAGCACATATGGACATGCAAAAAGCTGAAATCGAGTTAAACGTGTCATCCAGCCTTCATTTCTCTCTCAGAGTCTTCCAATTGCATGCTGGTGCTCCCTTGCTGGAGTGTGAAAAATAAAGTGTAAGTTGTGACTGAATCTCATTTTTAGCAGAAAAGGTCTGAGTGTGTGTGCTGTGTGTTATATGGGCATATAATGTGCTCTGGTAATCAATCAATCAATCAATCAATCCATCAGATCTGAGAGCCCAGCCCTTGTGTCTCAGCTAACTTGTTGACAGGCTCTGGTAAATGCAGTTGCTCTGAGGGATTACACTCTTTGTCAAAGTAGTAACAGTGAATTCAATATGTGTAAATCTCTCCCCCCTGTGCTCTGGAATACCAGGGGGATGCTGATAGGAGGCATTTCCTAGGCAGTTTACCTCTGGGGGAAGTTTGTGGCTGATATAATAAGAAACCCCTTTTTTTAAGAACCCACAAGTGGCAAAGGACAGTCCCCTGGGCCCTTTCTGCCAACACAAACAGCTGAGTTACTTTGCATTTTGATAAGTGACCTGAGAAAAAATATAAAATCCTTGCGGAGAGATCTGGCAGCTGACACAGAGGCTGGGGGTGAGCAGAGAAGAGAGGTCACTGAGGCAGGGGGAGCTGTTAGTAAGCAAACAGCACATTTTCTAATCCACCCCAATATAAAGATGTAAATAAGCTATGGCTGGAGGAGGTCACTGCAGAACATGGGGCTCTGTCCTGGAAAGCAGTGACAGCCTGGCCATGGAGAACAGCCAACCCCTGAGGAAAGGCAGTGGCCAAAACACCAAGACAACAGGGAGAGAACCTTGTGACACAGAGGATGTCCCCTGGGATCTCCAGGGGCACCTCAGGGCTGCCAGATTGTGCCCCTGGGCTGGCAGGGTGTTAAGGGGCTGTAAAGCAGAGGAGGTGAGGTGGTGGAAAAGGCTGACACTTTATCCCAGGGCAAACGAGGGGCTGGATTGGATCAGTCTGTAAGAACAGATCTTCACCCTGGGCTGAGTGCTGAGCAATCCAGAGGTGTAACCAACACCACCAGGGAGCTGCAAGCTGGGACTGGACAAGTTCAGACTAGACTTCAGAAGTGCTGATGTTTGACTCCTGCAAGAACCTCCCGAGGGTTTGGCCAGGTTCCCTGGCCCTGGGAAATTTTAAATTCAAGGTTAGATTTCTTCTAGAAAAGGACCAGATGAGCCAAGCACAGCAATACCCCTTGGCTTCCTAATCCACAGCTTGAAGCCCACTCTGAGCTTCCCTTTCTCTTCCTCCTTTTCTGAGATTTTGAGTAAGAGGGACACCCCCACAGGAGCACAGGAAACATTTTGGTTGCCTTTCTTGTCAAACGGGATGTTTCAGAGGACAGTCACAGCTCCTGCTAGGTGAGGTGCTGATGGAATTCAGCTCCCATTTGATACTGTCCTGCTGGGCATGATAAAGCTCCAGGCAGGCCTGGAGGGAGAAGTCCAGCCAGTTTCCTTCTGTCACACTGACCAGGGATCAATCTGGCACTTCCCACTTGAGCCAAGTTTATTGGGATGAGAGCCAGAGTGCAAAGATGCAACTGAGGGGCTTTCTAGGATGGGCAGTGCTCTTTGGGGCTGGGGGTCCAACAGAGCCCCTCCTAATGTGTCAGTGTATACAGGAATTTGGATGTCAGTATATGATTATGGGGGCTATAAATAGGCTTTTGGAAAGTTTGGGAGCTCACACAGTTATTGCTTGTTGTTTTAAAATGTTAATGTGGATTTCAGGCTCATGAAAAACAGCAGATTGCTGGTGGAGACCTGTCTAGCCACACAGAGGATCAGCAGGAAATTCAGGTTCTTCCATCCCACTCAGCCTTGCCATGGGAGAAAGACCAGCTCCTGGTAAGTTTTGGTCTTTATGAACAATCCAGCCCTCAGGGCCCTCTGATAGTCTGTGCCAGCTCTGGTGCCTTGTGATACAGATATTTGTTACCAGCCACTCGTTGCTGTTTCCTTATTTTCCTTCCTATTCTTTAAAAACAAAATGCTGTAGCACAGTTTGTCTGATATTGTCTCATGCTCCCAGGGACTTTTACAGGATCCCCACCACACCCACAGCTCTTGTATCTCACTGGAAAAACCCCAAAGAGCTACTTTGGCAAAATATGTCTCTTCTAAAGTGCCTCAGATTATGAGATCATCACTTTAGGGCCGGTGCTTTCTAAAGAATTTGACCTCTGGCAGGTTCACTGACCATTTGGTGCCTCCTCCCAGCAGAATGCAACCAGAGCAAATGGTTACAGCCTGGCTCTTTCTCTTTTTTTTACAGATTCTGTGTCTTACTGTGAAGTTTGTTCACATTAATTCCAGCTGGTAGGAAAAAATCGAATTGTTTGGGGAAATAAATTTTATTTCATCTTCTACCTTAGCTTTTACCATTAGAAAACAGCCTAAGTTGTTTGCTGGGCTGGATGAGTCAGATGGAGCTGATAACCATTGGCACTGCATTAAAACAGTATAAAAATAAAATACTTCTTGTCGACATCTGATTTTAAACAAACAAACAAACCAACAATAGCAGAATCAGATTTGTTAGAGGGATTTTTTGTTTGTTTGCCTGTGTTCTTTAAATCAGCAGCAAATTGCCCTGTGCATGGTGTGTGCCTGCTCCTGGCTCTGCCCACACTCAGATTTTGAGCACATTTGTGGTTTGCTGAGCTCTGGGGTTGTTTGCCTGCTTTTTTTGGTCAAAAAAATATGACTACACGCATATGATTACACGCTAAAAGTGTGGCATAGATTACATGGTCCACAGCCAGGTTACAAGGAGAGAACACAGATCTGCATTTAGCAAAACATCTTTAATCCCAATAGGGACAGCTTCAAACGTTCAGCCTTCAAACTTTTATATTCTTGACTTGGTTCAATGCAGGGACAGATCCTGCAAGTGTCAGGGATGTTCATTTCCCTGGGGAGCAAAAATTCTCACACTTAAAATTAAAGCTGAAGCAAAAGGACCCACAACATTTTGCAAGATTTTGCTTCAGGTATGGAAAGTGAAATGTTAAAAACTTGGTGTAACACAAATCCGGTGATTTTTGCATTTATTCTAAAAGGCCAAATCACGGAAAGTTTTGTCAACTCTTTAGTTTAATGAGGGCAAAAAATACTGAGTATAAAGGAGGTGATTGAAACAGTCTGTGAGGCTTTATGGGTAACACAAAAATCATTATTGAAACAATGATCCCCCCCAGCTGAAAACCCTGACCTTTGCTGAAGAAATTCACAAGTCTTGAACATGCTCCCTGCTCAGTCCAATTCCAAGTCAATTGAAGGAAGCAAAATACAAAGGGAAAGGTCATATTGACTTAGTACAACAATCTTAATGAATCTTGGCCCTCTGTTTTGCACTTCCAGTGGAAATATGAGCTCAGTGGGTCATTCCCTTCCTCTCTGTGCTGCTTTCACAAACACAGGCAAAAGGAAAGAGCTTTTGCTCAGCTCGATCCCCCAACAGCAATGTCTCTGTTAAAACAGAGCCCAAAAACCACCTCCTTATTTTTAGAAACAACATTTGCTAAAAGGAAATGTTGCTGACAAGAAAAGTCGCTCACATTCGAATATGAAAGATTTCCAGAGCTGTGTGTATGAGGGGAAGGGTAAGGAATTCAGGAGCCACAATCAGTGAGGAAGAGGCTGTGAAGGATTTCTGAACAGGGAATGTTTCTTTGCCTCCCAACAGCATTTGTCCTGTGCTAAACCAGTGCATCTTTTGGGACTGCTGGAGCTCATAGAGGGACCAGCACTCGGCTGGGTAAGGTATTGAGCAAATGCAGAACAGAAAGACAAATCTAAGACAAGAGCTCAGAGGTGGCTGCACACAGACAGCTGGGGGAGGAAACAGAGGCATTATAATAACTGAGCCCTAATTTCAGATAAACAGTGAAAGGCACCACGACAAAATGTCTTTGCATTTGTTAAGAAGCTGCTGCTCCCCCCGTGAGCCCCAAGCCTGCCATCCCCTGAGCCCCAGTGAAATAAATCAGCCTGGTAAGAAAGACTGAGCAGCACTGGCAGCCAAGGATGGAATCTGGTGAAAGACAAATGGTTAAAGTTTACTAAGCAGTTACAAACCACCAAAAACAAGTCTTAAAATGGGAAGTGTCGGGCAAGCCCTTAATAACAGGTAATACTGGCAGCCCCACCTATAATTATGGTGCTGGTGTCCCCACCCTCTGAATGTCACCCGTTTCCATCAACTGCAGGCTCTCCAGAGCACAGACAGTGCCTTGGCAATGTCTGCACTCAAAAATGGGGGGATGTTTTGCACCTGAGCTGCTGCAATATACATATTAAATAATAATAGCACCAATAACAGCAATAATAGCAAAGCAGGAGGGTCAGCCCTGCCCACACCTCGCTGTGCTGATCCCATCCCATCCCCAGCACCGTTCGAGGCACCCTTGAAAGACTCTGTGTAGATGGACTGAGAGGAACATATTTACCAGCCATCACACAGCCCCCATTAGGAGATTTTTCTGATCACATTACTGTGTGCTTTGTCTTCAAAGGGAGACTTCACTGGCTTTTGTGCCCATGAGCAAGGAGGAATGCTTGCCACACTCATTATGGGTCTCCTGGTTCAGCTCTGCTCTCTGATGTGCAGCTGCTTCATTTTGGTTCGCAGTTCCAACAAGACATGTTGTTGTCATCTCTTCCATAACAATCCCCTCTTCCTCCTGGCATGGGGTGACAGGCAGGGATATTGCCACGAGCCTGAGACTGGGGCATATTTAAAAATGTTTGAAATGTGAAGAGACGGTTGGGTATTTTTGTTTAGCTGCTATTTTACACATCTGCCACCATTTGGGGCAGAGGATTTTTTAAAATTATATCAGTGCCTACTCACAAGCCTTGTCATCCTTTTCAAACTGCTCGGATTGTTTAGGGGGGCTCAAGGACTGTGCCAATCACATGGGAACTTTTACACTTGCTGGTTGGAGATGGGGTGCTTTTTAAACATCTGATTCGATATTCCAGAAGGAATAAAAAAAATTATAAATGTATGGGATGAATTTTCAAATACACAGAGGTTTGTGAAGCAAATTAGGGAAGATTCTGAGAGATTTAGTGCCTCGGTGAACAAGCTCCTGTGTATTTGCAATAATATAACCCACAAATCACAGCAAACCGAGTGTGGAGCTTTGATTTGAGAAAATATGCAAGAATATCCTTTTAACTCTCTGATCAGCTCCACACCGAGCCCTGGCAGCGCCGAAAGGTCAGAATCCAAAAGGGTTAAGTATTGACTGACAAGAGGATGAAAGGGAAAGCAACAGAATGTAGGTGTATAAAGGTCTTGAGGGACACTCCTAAAAGTCAGTATCAGTTTTCACACTTCTTGCACAGGGCCAGATATGAATTTCAAATAATGAATAGATTCGGATCATCTGTACTTTTAAAAACGTGAAACCCATATTTATCTGCACCCATGCCAAAAACTTTTCTTCTTTTTTCTTGCCCAAGCCTCCATTATTTTTAAAATTCCTACCAAAAATTTCATTATTTTTACTCTTTTCCACCTGTTTAGGACATCATCCCCTCTCCTGTCTCTGTCCATATAATTTGTACAGCCACTCACTGAACAATGCAGCCTAAAAGTTTACAAAACAACATACAGGGGTGAAATTTGCCAGTCACCTGCTGTGACAACACAGAAACAAATGGGTTTGAAAGCAAATCAAAACTGGGGTGCTGCCTGTTTCCAGCCCCACCAAAAATGGCCTGGGATCCCAAATTTCAGGAAGCCTCCCCGTGTTGTTTGCAGGGCAGGGTGGCTCCACTGTGCAGGGGCAATAACCAGCTTCAAAACAAATAATAATTGGAGAAGTTGCTGAAAACTACACTGCAGAAATGGAACCTGAGCAAGAACAGGTTGCACAAACTGAAGTGAGGCAAATAAATAAAAAATAAAAGGTAATTTGTAATTATGCAGAAGGGCAGATATTGCCAGATATAACAAAGTGTTAACACAATCACTCTCTTTGGGGTTTGTTTGTTGGTTAATTTTTAATGAGGGTACTCCTGCATTGTACAGGTTGTCTCACACTTAACCACCTGCTATCAGATCTCCTCTTCTTCACTTTTGTTCTTTGCTCAGGGAGGAGTGTTTTATAGAAAAAAATAACCAGCGTGTTGCACCTACTCTCCCCCCTCTGTTAATTAATCAGATGGTTTAATACCCCCAGCAGTATTTGCATGTGCTTTCTAAGAGAAGCCACCTGTATCTCCCCCCATGTCATGTTTTGTTGTGAAATCACTGCTCTCCACACATCTATTTCTGCTGGGTAGGCCTAGGTCAGCCCCAGTTTATCCCAGTTTTCCTGAAGAATGCCCAGCAAGTCGTTTTGGTTGGCAGACAGCAAATCTGCAAAATCACCTGCTAGCAGGAGCAAGGGACAGCTCAGAGCACTCCACCAGCTGCCTGAATAACCTGAAAACCTGCCCCTCAGTCCTGCCTCAGTCCTGCAGTTTTGATTTGTGTTTCCCTGTGTAATGTGGCCCCGATAGCCTGAGCCAGGCAGTGCTTGGACACTTTGAGATTATGCATAATGCCTCTTAAAAGGAAGATCCCAGGAATCTGAGGACAGAGCATAAAGCACCACTCATTTGTAGCACCAGCTTTACTTCAGGAGAAAGGAGACGCTGACTGGGCTGTGGAAACACCTGCACAGACGTTTGCAAAGCACATTTTCACCCCGTGCTTCATATGCAGAAATACTGTACTATTTACTCACTTGGATGATGACTGGGAGACACATTACCATGAACCATTATGGAGCTGAATGCCTCAGTTTTAGGAACTCATATCCCAGTTGTTTCTCCAAGAAAATAGCTATGGACATGGATGGAAGCTGAGCCCAATTAATGTCATAAAATCAGATCTCTGGAGTAGACATGAAGAAGCCACAGGAAAAATAAACAAACCAAGGGTTTGATTCCAAAGCAGCCTTAAAAACTAAACCCATTTTCACCAGCACAGCATACACATCTTTGCTTAACTGATTATATGTTCTCTTCCTCGGGTAAAAGGGGTTTGAGACATGCAAATTCTAGCTTAGGGCCGAGTTGGGTAACGTCACACTTGCTCCTGAGTAATCCCATTGACCTTCCCAGGCCGACTCATGCGAGCCAGGGTTGCACCATCAGTGGGTGTCACTGTGCCTGTCCCTCTGCACCTCCCTCCCAGGCTCCAGCAGGGCATTTCATGGAGCTGCTCCCATCACTGCAATGCTATCCATGCCAAGACACAGAGCAGAAGGGCCCTGTGTGAGGCACTGCTTTGGGTAGTTCTCTCAGGACACACACAGCACTTTTCTTTTCATGCCTGTAGAAAGAGCATCCCAAGGTTACTCGGTGAGAATAATCAATCTTTTAAAACACACAAGTTCTCTAATTACATTTGCAAAGAGAACAGTGAGAAGAAGCGGTGTGTAAACTGTGGCAATGAAAAAGCTCCTAAAGTCAGCACAGCTGAGCCCGTGATTTTGCCTTTTCACCAGGTTTTGGACAATTAGGGGAAAAAAAAGATAAAGAAAAAACCCCACACAGTTAATTGTTACAACACAGTGCCCAAATGAGAAGAGCCCACTTGGCTTCACCTAACTTCCCATCCTCGTGGTCTGAGAAGGCTGCAACTGGTACAAGCCTGTAAGGGAACTGGTAACTGCCTTTCATCAACACTATATTTACCAGAAGAAAACACAGTAAAAACCCCTGCTTAGTTCACTGCTCATTAGACAAGCCAAATTGCAAAGAGATCCTCTTTTTTTTTCCCTCTGCAATGAAGCAAATGGAAGGGCCACCACACACAAATATGCATCTGTTGCTAATGAGATGTTTACAGCCCCTGCCTTGCCAATTGCACGTCTGTAATACCTCGCTGCGTCCTCACCTATGGAGCTCTGCTTAGGAGACAATAGGTGCAAATTAATGGCTAAACAGACATTATCTCTTCAAGTCTGGACATGACTTGAAGCCCTGTTAAATATTTTTAAATGCCACAGTTTTCGTCTAAAGGTTTTTAAAAACCTTTCTTCTACTCTTTGCTGGTGGTTAAAATGTTCAGGGGGACAGGACAAGATATTTATAAAAGCAGGACATTTCACTCTGCACTTTGTTTTAGCATGTGGGGGGAATAATAATTGTATTCAGAGTTGAAATGGCTTGGGTTACGCAGTTCAGAGCACAAGCACCTGCAGCAAATTAATTTGTTGTAGCACATTTATTATCTCATAGCTCCTATTTAGACTGCAGCTGTTGCTATTATGTTAATAATGTTTTTTATCACCACTGCATACAACAGGTTATGGTAACACAGAAATTTTGGGGCGTGGGGTGTTGGTTTGGGTTTGTTTGGTTTTTTTTTTTAAAAATTCTATTTCTCGGAAAATAAAATAGATGGGGAGAACACAACACACGACCATTGATCAGGCATTTAGCTTTCTGTTTATTAGCTGATTTGAAAGAGAATGGGCAAGAGAAATTAGAAGAGAGTAACAATAGACAAAGATGGCGCGTGCAGAATTCGTGAAAGCAAAAAAGAAGAAGAGATGGGAAAAAGGGAAGGAAGAAAGAAAGAAAGAGCGAGCGAACAGCGCAGTGCTGGGGTGGTGAGTGCCCGGCTGGGGGCGGGGAAAATGCTGCAGTTTTCGTGAAATAATAAGGTGGAAAAAAAGGCATACAAAGAGTAGGTTTTTCATTGTCTGTAAAATATAAACACAGATGAATTCTGTCTTTGGTTTGTTCATGCTTTTCACTCTGCACAGCAGGGATGTTCTTAAGAAGTTGCCCTCTGCGAAATTTCACTAAATGGAAACCGTGGACCCTGCATGATGCGATTATAATCACACCAGCCATTCTTTTTACATAATTTTTTGTTTCAAATCCAGTAATGCTTCTTGTTTTTAAAACATATATCTATATCTATCTCTCCACGCATGGAAAGCAGTGCCGGTTCACGTCCCCCCAGCAAAGCTGGGGCTGTGACTGGCTGCATCCCACCCGCAAATCTCCATGGGCTCAAAAACAATATGAAAATTTGGAGCTGACGAGAACATGTCTGCTGCCTGCAGTCCCTGCAATAGCTCACCATGTTGCCTACTAACCAAAAGATCAAAAATTATCGATTTCATGGCGCTGCGTGCTTGGGATAGAAAAGCTACTTTCAAATTTGCATTGTTTAAGAAATGAATCAAGAGAAAAGGCGCGTGTTTTAGAGCACTTTGGAACGTAAAAATGGCTTTATGTTTTAATCTTATCAATGATTTACTATAATTCTCTTATTTTTAGCAGCTGGGCTCTGGAAATGATTTTTTTTTCGCCGATGAATTTAGGATTTTGCCGCAGTGTACATCTGCAGTCCCAGAATCCTCTGCTAAGATAATCCCTCCTGCGATGGGGAAACGCCTTTAACCTTTTCGTGAATGAAAAATACGCAACCATTTTGAAATAAAAAGGCAGCGAGAATGATGATTTCTAAGAGCTGGAGAGAAATTTGCTGCGAATTGAAGGGACCAGGAGAGGGAAATGTATTGTCATCATGTTGTGGCGTTGGGAGTCCCTGGCTGGTGTTGTCCCCATGGCTTTTCTCCATCGCTGTCCATAAACACACCCAGGGTCTGGTGTCCCCCATCCCTCGAGCGGGTGGGACATGGAGAACCACAACCACAGCCTTCCCTCGGCCCAGCTGCAGAGATGCCCCAGCCACAACCACCTCCCCACTGCAGGCTCTAGGGACAATTTGGATAGAAATTCATTTGATAGATCCTTGAGATGGCCGGGCTGCGTTGGGGGAGCGGTGCCTCCAGATAGCACGAGGTGTTTACAGCTCCTCGGGGTTTTCAGCTCAGAAAGGGAAGAGGGAATTTTTCCTGTGGCTTTAAAGACATTCTGAAGCCTTAGTCTGTGCACAGCCTGCTTGGAGATTTGTTAGAATGAAACTCTTGCTCTGGTACCCTCGTATTTTCAGAACGCACGTTAATTAAGGAAATGCGGTCCGAACATCAAAATCAGGTCTTAATCATTTACTACCTTCTGGTTTAAGATTGTATATTAGGGTTTAAGATTATTCTTATTTAAGATTGTATATTATATATTACTCGGAATAAGGAAATCTGGCCTAAAGCTATTGAAAGGAAAAGGCAAAATTATATATCAACTACCTTTTTAAAGACAGCTTTCCATATGAGTCCAGCTCTATATTTAGAGTACTGACAATGAAAGGGTTACCACTGTGGGAAATCAGGGGTTTCATGTGGACAGGGTCTGAGTAGGGAAGAAGGAGGGAGGTGTCACACCTTTGCCACTGTCACTGTTTTTCCCTGGGTTTCTGGCTGGCTTTGCTGCCAGGGTGCCTGAACAGCCACTGCAATTGTTCTGAAGGAGGAGAGGGAGACCCACAACCATTCAGGGACAGGCACACAGCGATTCTAAAGGCAAACTTAAGGGCTCTCAGTGACAACATTTTGATCAGTGCTGTGGATCTTTGCTTACAGGATCATTCATTACACTTTGAGCACAAAGCCTTCTCGATACTTGTTTAGCTAGTGGTAATTAAACTGCATGTGCTGGGAGCTGCAATGCTTCGTGTTTAGTCTGTCCCATTGCTTAACGTGCCAGCAATCAGATATTCTGAGGAGCAATGCCTCCCTGCTAAATCAGCTAACATTTCGTTAGTTTCTAAAACATACCCGACAAATAAACTTCAACTGTTGTAGCAAACCGTCTGTACTGAATTAAAGAGGGAAATGTTAAGGCATATTGCATTTATCCAAAGCAGAAACACGGAGGGAAGGAATAACTTTTTTTTTTTTTAAATCAAATTGGTGGTCAATGATAAGTCTATTTCTGATGCTTGCAGCGACATTTATAGACTATTCCAATTCATGTCATTTGAATGAATTAACAAGATTTTTTTGATCAGTATCTTCTGTATGAATTTATTACTAATTCGTAGGGTCTTTCTTTCCTCCAAAATGACCCAGATACACACTCACATCAGTTTTTTTGCATAATTTTTGAGAAGAGTGAAATCTCACCATTATTTTGATTTTTACTAATTCTGTTTTTCTTTTTCCATAAAGAACATTTTTTTTTCACTGAAACTGAGCCCGAATGACACTGCTATTTGCTTTAACACAGCAAAGATTTTGATGTGTATTAATAAAATGTAGGTCTCAAGTAGGAGGCAGAAGTTACATGGATTAGTCCTGTATCTCAAAAAATGCTTAAATATTGCAAGTATCTCCTCTCTTTTCCCCTTTGCTCCTGTAGGAAAGTGAAAATACGTGACTTTTTGAACACACCACAATTTCACTTCGCTGGAAGAAGATTCCTTTTCTTTTTTCCCTCTCTTTTAAGAGGATCAGAATGATGTACTTTTTTGCTGACAAGTGAATATGTATTTAGTCAGTGTCTGAGCAAAATATCAGTAGTTGATTCTTGAGTGTGTTCCTAGAGCATGCACGGTTAGAAGCCAATTATGCATACATTTTTAAGATCCATATGGGAAATCAAAGATTCAGGCCCAGAGCCCCAGATATTTCTGTAATTGGTAATTTTGCTTTGTCCTCATATTAGTGCCACGGCCACTCACTCGTTACTATGCTCCTTACAAACACAGTTACATGCCAGGATTTCAGAAGGAAAGGTGACCAACTAAGTTTACCTTTAGGTGTTTTTTAATTTTAATTAACGGGCTTCCTGCTTTGTACCATGCTAAAAGTTAGCCCTCCAAAAGCCGTGCCGAGGATGTAAAAGAAAAAACCCAAAAAGGCAAACAAAAAGACTGAAATCATTATCTTTTAAAATTTAACCATGAAGCTCTCCTTTGCACCGAGGATTTCTTACTGCAAGGACACACAATGGACATGTTAGGAGACTGCTTGACCTTTCGGGGAAAGAAAAATATGTCTGCAGCATATTCTTCCAGCAAACTGCCACCAAAGCAAACCTATTAAAGTATAAAAGAGCTCAGAGGAAACTTCTGAAGCTGCTTATACACACTCAGTGCTTCTTGAAGAGGAAGGGAAAAAAGGCAGAAAGGGAAGAACAACCGGACTGGCCGTGAATTTACTCACGAAGCCCCACACTGTAACATCCAATATAACAGTTACTCCTCTTGCTTAGGCAGTGGAACTTGACACACCGTATTTTAGAAAAATTAGAAACATAAAATGTATTGTAGAAACATTTTTATAATTGCAAGAACACTGTGACAAGTTAGAATTAATCATAATTGCAACACTTAGGCTATTAAGATACTTGTTTAGCTGGAGTAGGGTTTGGGGGGTTTTTCTAGGTGCAATTTTAGAAAATGTTCAGCCTCCTAATGCTTAAAAATTGCAAAGCTAATATGAATCAAATTTCTATCAGCAATGTGTCTAGACCCAAAAGTATTCTAACCACTTTGTAGTGAAAGAAATACAAGTTAAAATGACGACAATCCATGCAGAGAAGTAAAGCAGCCAAAAATCAACAAGAGTTTAGCATTAGGTACTAGAGGTCTTATTAAATTTTTATATCTATATCTATATATATATATAAGCTGTATGTTTTAAACCTGTTTTTAAAAGGGCTAGTTCCAGTTGTCCTCGTCAGGCCAAAAAGCAAAGCGGTCCAGAGTGCAGGGGCCAGAAGCAAAGCCACGTTGTGTCCCCCTCCTGCTCCTGCAAAATCCAGGCTCCAACAGCCCCATCCCTGCAGACCTCAGGGGGTGGGATGGCACACAAAGAGCCTCTCAAAGGTAGCTGGGACCATGCAATGCTTCAAGGGCGTTTGACTGATTCTACTGTTGTTATCAAGTACCCAATGGAATTGCTGAGAGTGAATTTGGCAGTAATGCCCTATAGAAACAGCACTTTGAACTTATAGAGTACCTTTGATCCAGGGATCTAAAAGGAGGGGTCTGTCAGTACTACTATTCCCATTTTACACAGGGTGCAACCCAGGCAGAGCAGATTTTCCCAAGGTTGCAGAGGAAGGCAGCTGAGAAAGGAAGGTGGACAAAGAAATTAACTCTTCCCCCCACATCCTTTTATCTTATTTTCTTGCTCAAAACAATCTCCAAGAATACTTTCCCTGGCTCTTATCGTAAATTGGAATCAAACTTCTGGTGCCAGGAACAGCCAGGTCCTTCTGCTCGTGGCTGCACCAAGGAACATCCCGGGAAGGTGATGAGCAGCCACAACCCCCTGGCCCCGATCCGGCAGGATTCCCTTTGCCAGCTCTCACCGACAGTCTCCCTCATTCTTGCCCTTCTTTTGCCCGGCATTGTCAGAATGGTCAACTGTGCTAAGGGAAAACAGCACGACAAGCAAAGCTGGATCCTCTGAGTTCAGGGCTGTGTTTCATTCAGGTGGTGTTTCATTTCTTTACCCGTGGGGACCAGAGGTCCCCCCACCACAGAGGGAGGCTGGTGTGTGGGGGATTGCTACGTGCCCTACAGAGCAGGGGGACTGGGGAGGAAAATAGGGTTTTTTGATCACCGTTGCCCTCCCAGTGCCACATTAGTGCCCTCCCCTGGGTTCTGCCCCCCTGCTACCCATGCCAGTCCCACCTGAGAGGATCGGGGTGTCCTTTGTGTGCAGCAAGCCTTACGTTATTCCCCCACAAACCGCCCAGTGCAGGAGAAATCCCCTGTTTTAAGAAAAGCTCTCAATTCAAAAGAAAGCAATTTATGTAAAAAATCAAGCAGCCCTATGAAAGAGGTTCCTTCCTTTAGTCTAACCCTACGTGTGACTGAATAAATCAACGGGGAAAAAAACCCCCAAACCTTTAAGTGTAACTTCCTAAGTAGAAACTCGGAGCCTGAAACAGGATTATCAGTGGAAAAAAACAGGTATAAAGGTGAACTGCACATCTCCCCGCTGCAAGAACAGCAGGAACTGGAGCCTGGTGGGGGATGAGAGGCTGAACGAAGCAAACCAAGAATTCTACCCCCAACACCAGCTCGTGCCAAAGCAAATTTATACAGCGGGGTGGGAAATAATACCCATCTTTCACTGGAAACGGATGTTTTCCATAGCCACGTCAGTACACACGGCCCTTGTTTCATGTGGAGGGAGGTGTGATTTTTTCTTTCCCTCCCGGTATGTTAAACACAGACTTTGCCAGCGCAGGACGGTGCACGCAAAAAGTGTGTGAAAGATTTCCCTGTTCAAGCCCGTGCACGCCGAGAAGGGGCCGACACAGACCAGCCTTCCCAGGGCTCTGCACGCCGCGGAAAACCCTTGTGCAATTCCTGTTTTCCTGGGGTTTAAGACTCGCTAAAGAGGCGGGGAGGAGGAGGAGGTGTTGGGGTGGGAGCTGGGGGGTGTGTGTGTGTGAAGATCGCTTCTCCCGTTAAAAATAAAAAATAAAAAATTGCATAACGAGATACTTTATTTGGCAGCCGCTTCCTGACAAATATTTACAAGGGCAGAGCGGGAGCGCGTTTCCGCCGACGTGAGCGGGGCCCGCCGCCACCTTCCCGGGATGGGGCAGGGATCGGGATGGGGCAGGGATCGGGATGGGATGGGGCATGGATCGGGATGGGCTGTGGGTCGGGATGGGGCAGGGATCGGGATGGGGCATGGACCGAGATGGGGCATGGATGGGGATGGGGCAGGGATCGGGATGGGGCAGGGATCGGGATGGGGCATGGATGGGGATGGATGGGGAGGGGATTGGGCATGGATGGGGATGGGGCATGGATGGGGACGGGGCATGGGTCGGGATGGGCTGTGGATGAGGACGGGGCATGGGTCGGGCTCGGGGACCGCCCCATCCCAGCGCCAGGGTTTCCACAAGAGCCCAGCAGCGCTCCCGGACTTGGCGACGGGGCCTTTGGGAGGACGGAGTTTCGCTACAGTCGGTGCCGTGCGTTTAAGAAAAAAAATAAAAGATTAAAATTCCCAGGCAACAAAACGAGCGGGGGGT
>VZUH01002558.1:75556-89622 GCA_013401175.1 Xiphorhynchus elegans
TCCCTTCCCTTCCCACCCCACAGCGGGCCCGGCCCATCCCCACTCCATCCCCTCCCCTCGGGGCACCAACTCCGCTCCCCGGCCGGGATCGGATGGGATCCGATCCTCCCACACCTCCGGAATAAGGTGAGGTCTCCGCCGTCCCCCCCCCCCCCCCCCCCCCCCCCATCCCCCCCCAATCCCATCCCATTCTATCCCATCCCATCCCAGCCCGGCCTCCCCCCGCTCGCGCCGCCGGGGCCGCTTCACCGCCGCGCGTCTCCCTCCGCGCCGTGAGGGAGCGGGGCACTATTTGCCGTGCCGGCCGCGCCGTGCCTGCGGAGGGGCCGCGGCGGCAGGATACACCGCCGGCCGGGCCGCGCCGCGCCGCGCCGCGCGCTATAAGAGCGCCCTTGTGAGCGCCGCCATTTTGAGGCTCTGGCTGTGCTCGGCGCCGGGAGCAGCGCAGGCGGCGGCGCTGAGGGAGGCACCGCCGGCACCCGGCACCGGGAGGGCCGCAGGCAACGAAGGGAGGAAAGAAAGAAAGACGGATCGCCTGGGCAGCCGCCGGAGCGCAGAGGGACGCCGCGCTCTCCCTTCGTTCAGCGTTAGTGCCGCTTCCCCGGCGGGATCCTGGGGCGAGGCCCGGGAGGGCAGGGGGGCGCAGGGAGTGTCTGAGGGAGGGCCGGGAGGGCTGAGGGCAGGGAGGGGGACAGGGAAGGGGCAGAAGGAGGCGAGGCGAGGCCCGGACAGCTGCGGGGCCGCAGGAGCGGCAGCTGCGGCTCCTGAGGGGTCTCTGGGGAGGCTCGTCCTGGGCTGAGGGGGCGACTCTGCCCTCGCAGTACTTTAACCACCCTTTTTAATTATTTCTGTCTTAAGGGTGCCCCTCGCCCCCGCCGCCTTCTTATTTTTTTTAATTTTTATTTTTTAGGGGAGTGCTAACTCGCCGGCGGGCTGCGGACCCCGCTTGGGCGATAGGAGGGGGGGGAGAGCGGGGCAGGGGTTTATTTGTACCGAATATAATTAATCACGGTCACTGCAGTCAGCGGGAGATAACTAATCTGCTGCCTTGTGGGGGTTTCTCGCTCTTAGTGGCACTGCATATTTGCCGGGGAGGTTGTGCTCGCCGCTCCTTGGGTGTCGCCGAAATGAGGCTTCCCCGGCGCTGGGAGCAATCGAATTAAGTTGTTTTTAACACCCCCGTTGCCGGAGCCTTGCAGGGAGCCAGCTGGGATCCTGGGCTCTGGGAGGGGGGGGCTCTCGGGCTGCGAGGGGAGCGCCTGCTGCAACTTGAGGTTACTCCCAGTCCTATCTAAGGCACTTATTTCTGATTTTTCGAGGAACGGGGGGCTCTAAATGTGTTGTTTCGTGGTTTGTTGGGCGCTTGTTGTTTTGGGGGATTTCCCCCCCAAAAAAAAACAACAAAAAAGCTTAGTTCGTCTCTCTTTTGTGCGTGATTAGTTGCTCCTGGAACAGCGAGGTTTTTTTTTTGTTTTTAAATTGAACAAAACTTGGAATTCTTCCCTAGCTAAAACTTGACGTAGGACTTTGGGCTGCTGCTTCTCGATTCTCTTCAAAAAATACCCTCCTCTGAAGATTATCCCTTTTGGGAGGAAAGGACAGGCTGTGAAGGTACCGCGGGCAACTTGTGACTTTAGGAATAGCAGTGTTGGTCTTTGTAATCAGCTACTTCTTGATCTCTTTCTCATGGAGCGGCCATTGTTCTGACACTGTATATTGCAGACATCTGTGGTCCTCCCATCCCCCAAAGTATGCAAGTGGTGAATGGAAAGAGGCTGGGCTGGTATGCTGAGGTCGGCGGACGGAAATCAAGGAGGGGTTTGAGTAAAACGGGAGCTTTATGTGCTGAGACTGTAGTAAAGGCAAAGACGCGACAACTACCTGAAAGAGTGTCGGGATTTTCTTGATACCAAGTTTGGACACACCTGAGAGCAACTTCCCAGTTACGATTTTGCTTCTGAATGACTAAAAGGTGCTACTGTAAGGCTCTAAAAAAACCACAGGAGGCAAAACTTACTGGTGTGAATTGAGCAAAGTAATGTGAATTTCGGTAACTAACAGTCCACGTACCTAATGTTCATCTTGCACTTTTAATAAGCAGGTGCTGACAGCTGCAGGTATGTGGCTACTGTGTCGACTGTCTAATGACTGTCTAATGGCTGGGAAGGTTGCAAATGAGACTCCTTAGGTACTCAGACAAGAGTTTAAGGCTCTCTAAATTCAGTCATTCAGTACAAAATCATATTGCATGTCTTGTTGTTCTGGGGTTGTTGTAGAGAAGTGTTAATTTGCTTGTCTGCTGGTTCAGGTGTTTTCTATTTAGGTGTAAACTAATATGGGTGGGAATATTCGTGTTGGCCTGTATGGCTGATCATTTCAAAGGGTCTAGGAGAGAAGTGAGTAAAAACATGTTGGAAAGGATGGCAAGCACAATAGCTATTAAAAGTAAGGATTTAATACAAAGTAAAGACTAGAAAAGTGAGTTCTTTAAATGTTATGTTACAGCCTTATTAATCCAAGCTTCCTTTTTCTTGCCTAAGCTGTAAATAGGCTGGGCTCTCTGCATGTTGTATAGTCTACTATGAACACGAGTGTTTTGCTATGACTGCATGGTGTGCCAGTGACTGGCTTATCAAACCTTGGCCATGAGACCTGGTTGCCCTTCAGACATATGATTTGTTTGTGAAACAGATGCCAGTCTTTCATGACTTTACCTCTGAATTTACATTCTGGAATACTGTGTTCTGAAGAGTTAAACTTGGGTGTTTGGGGATGTTAAGAAAAACAGTATTAGTGGCCTTCTGAATTAATTGTGCAGTATTTTAAGGGGTAGAAAGGGAAGAGAAAGGATGGGACAGAAAACATGGCTATTGTAGGTTTCTGTCTCAGCAACTGTAGTCTGTGTGGTCTGAAACTCCTGGATAAGGATGTTTCTGCAAAATATTGTCTAGTAGGCAGATTAATGTGCAAATGCAGCAGTAATCAAAATCACTTATGTTAATTCATAGTTAAAGCTGGTAACACGGGGTTGTGGTGATCATGCAGTTGCCTGCAGCACAGCTTGTTCTGTGGCTCTGGTAGCTTGCATACCATGGCAGGAAAATCAGGACTGCCCTTGCTTATCTTGAACATCATACTTCAGGAAGCCTGATAAAACCTGGTGAGAAACTGCAGGCAGCTGTGACTTGCCCTTGGGTCCTCACAACATGTGCTTGCAAGCTCTGAGCCCAGTGCCTTGCTGGGTGACTGAGTGGTAGCATGGAAGTGGCAAATTTCTTGGCAGTAAATCTCATGTGTGACTCCTCTTGTCTCTTAAGATAAAATTATTATTATCCTGGCTAGGCCAGTATCGCTGATTCTGCAATTAAGCATTGGAATCTTGTTTTGGGGGTGCTTTGTGGTTGCACACCAAAGGAATCGGTTAGACTTGCCAACATAAGGCAGCCTGAAAGTGGTTAACTTTTAATATCCATTTCTGGCACTTGCTTCCAAGGTGAAACTTGCTGTAGTCTGTGATCAGGCTTTAGCTCAAGAGGTTAATGTCTTAGAATATGCTGGCGTTGTTTAGTTCGTGTTGCCTCATGAGAAAAAAGAATCCAGAAAAGTTGGTTTGGGGTTTTTAGTTTTGTTTTTGGCACTTACTGGTAACTTCAGTGCAAGGGAGAGAACTAATGGAAATCTTGTTCTGGCATTTGTCTGTGTGGAGCACCAAATTGATGAGGTGAGCAGGTGAAACATACCTGTAGCTCAGTGTGCTCTCATGAATCTCTTAACTCTCTGCTGTGTGAAAGCAAATGCATCCTGTACTTGTGTTGCCTTGGGAAGTAAGGATGCAAACGTTCCTTTACAGTAGAACTTTCTGTTCATGTCCCAAGGTGCTTTAGGAAACAATGTACACTGGCTGGATTAGTACTGCAGAAGTGATGAAGTGCTTGCTCTGTTACTTAACACTAAATCAACTCTGGAGCCTTGGTTGAGGAATGACTTAGTTCACTTAAAGGTTGAAAGAGTTAATCTAGTATTCTATGTTGCTGCTTCTAAAAATTGGTATGAGCTAGCTGGATTTTGCTGGAGTTGGCAAATGCAGTGTGTGCTGTATTTGCTGGAACTAGCATTTCTAGGCTGGCTTACTGTGCTAAATAGACTTGTATAAATTGGAAAAGTTTGCCAACTCTGCAGCAACTGTAGCAAGTAGTTCTGTATTGTCCTGGCAACAATTCAGGTGCCCTCCAGTGGCCAGAAATCTTAACATCCTAAACGTGCTGATAAATGCAGGGCCTTGTCAGGCTGCCTTAATTAAAAGTGAGTTGAAGAAACATCTTTTGGTGTCAGACTTGATTAGCGTGTTTGTTGTTCAAACAGTACTTTTTGGAGTGTTGGTATGTCTTATTGTAAACACATAGTTATTTTGACAGACCAGCAAAGACAGCCACTTTCAGATTCATAAGTATTTCATTAGTGTCACTGCAATTATGACTAATCACTCTGGTTTCTTAAACTGTGGAGATTAATGTTTAACATCCACGTTCAGGGCTGGCTACGTTGTTGCAGCCTAAGAAGAACTGAGATTATGGTAGCTAGTTCCTGGTTTGGAAGGGAGATGGTTTGCTAAATTGTTGCTGTATTAGGGTGGAAATGGATGTTTCACGTTCTACACAAACAGGAAAGAAAGATACTTCTGTAACACAGTGGCTGTCAACCACCCAACAACCTTGTTAGTGATGTACATGACCATGGTCAATCACTGCAGAACCACTGAGTGTCTTTTTGACACGCAGAGCTATGTGGGCAGGGAAACTTAAGGGCTCACAGTGGTTTGTTGCTGAACTTTTGTTAGTGCTAAATAAAATGTGGCATAATGTTCATCCAGATTATCACTGATTGCCTCTAAATTGTCATGATTGCAGCTTTTTTTTAATTGTTTTTGTATGGGGCTACATAAGACTAAAGAATGTATTTTGATCCTGGCTACTGCCATCTCTAGTCAGTGCTAAGTGTGGGCACATGGACCAGAAGGTGTAAATCAGTACTAATGTATTCAGTGAGTTGGGTGAGCAGACTAAACCTTCGACAGAAACGCTGGACAGGGGTATGTGTAATGTAGGTACCTGTGTCCTGCAAATGAAAGGTGGGAGCTGTCTAAGCTGTGACCATAAAACTCTTTTGCCCAGCCATGAAGATGCTCAAACTAAGTGAATATTGCATTAAACCCTAATTGGAAATGCCTGCCAGTGACCAACAGATCTCAAATCCATTGCTGAACAGAAATGGCTTAGTAACTGTTTTGAGGTTACTTGTTTGTGTTTGTGGTGCTTAGTTGGTCAAAACAATTAAGGCATAAGAGTAATTGGGTTGATAATCTTGTTAAGAACTTAATGCAAATTTGTAAACTTGAAACTGTCATATCAACTGCTGTCAGAAGATTACTGTGTATATTATGTGGACAAGTTCATTACCTTTGCTCTCAAGCTGGAAGTATAATGCCTGATCTGTAGTTGAAGCAGTTTTCACATCATAACATTAAAGATTATCATCAGCTCCTCTCTTGGACAGTCAGAAGTGTGCTTAGGTACTTGGAGTCAATTTTGCCTACTAATAAAGTAAAAGGTTTTGCTAGTGTTGCAGTACAGTTGCCAATGAAAAGCTTTCTTAAATCATTACCTTCAAACATGGCCTGAGAACTTGTCAACTTGAGCATAGGTGCTGCTTATAGGTCTTAGAAACAACCAGAAATTTCTATAGAGAGCAAATAAATACCCAGAGCAGACAATGTTTTGTTTGCAGATCTTGTTAGAGGCTGCTGGTATAGTTGCCCATGATTTTGATTATAAAGGATTGTGTTGACAGACCTCTTGCAGCTCTTGAATGTTTTCTAGGTAAAGGGTGAAATAATTGTGCTCTGGATCCAAACATTACATTTGCAAAGCTACAAGCTCCAGTGCTATGAGATTTCAGCTGTTGCAGTCTGTGTGCTTTTAAGTAAGAGTATGGGAGTATGTGTAAAGGTGCTGTCTTTATGTTGTGTAGGATGCCCAGCCATATGCCTCTGGGAGCCTTAGGCTCTGGCTAGCATCAAACAAAATTGTACAGGTCATCACTGACAGTTGTAAGAAGTTGTGGTGGTAGATAACTGCTACCAAGTCCCTTTTGGCATATCTAGGTGTCCCATCAGGCTGTAATTTATGCCAAAGTTGCTCTAAAATGTCTGTGCTAGAGAGTGAAGTACTGTGCATGAAAGGCATCAGAGAACCTTTATGTGAGATTGCCAGCTTCATTTCTGGGGAGGCTTCCTGGCAGGTTCTGCAGTAACTTTCCCGATGTGCTTATCTTTTCAGTTTCTCATAATTTTGTACATTAGTTCAGGTATTTGTTGGCTGACTGTGGTGCTCAGACCGAAGTTAACGGTTGCTTTATTCAGACTTGTAATGGGCTGTTTTTAAAAGGGTACTTAAACCTTGGTACCTGTGCAGCCCCTGATGACTAGCACAATCTGTTAGTGCCTAAATGCTGTGTAAGTTGTGAGAGTGCTGTGTCTCTGACAGGCAGTGCTGCAGCCCAGAGATACCAATCTGGCAGGGAACCCTCCGACTGCCACTTCCCATATCTTTTGTAGTTACCTGAACTGTCAGTGGAGGGTTGCTCTTCATGGATTGATTAAAACTACCTGTGTTCTGTATGGCTTTCTGTACTTGAGGTGAGCAACACAAAACGTGGCTCTTGGTACAACTTACACTGGAGTCTCAACTGCACTTGAAACTCGAGTTGTCACAGGTGAACACTTGGCCAGCTGGTTAGGAAGTGTGGTTCTTTACTAGCCCACTTTCTCTTTCAGAAGAAAGGAGGAGGTAAAATGAGTGTCCTGTCATATCAGAACACTGTAGTGCTGCAGTTCTAATGGAGGAGAAGTGTGATAGAATGGAACCTTAGAGCTGTGTTGTAAAGTTCTCATGGCCCCTTTCCCTGCTCTGGCACATGTGCTGAAGACTGGATGGATTGAAAAACAAGTCTCGAGTTTTTGGAACTTGTAACTGGAGTCTTTCCTTCACTTTTTTTTTCCCTAGGTATTTTTGAGGAATGAGTTCTTTTTTTTCAATACAGCTAACCCAGTGTTTCAAGTCTAGTCAAGACTCCCAGATGCCTTTATCAAGCAGTTGTAATCAACTTGGAGAAATCTAGCAAGAACAGAAATATTTACATGCTGTTTGCTTTAGTTAATGAGCATGTGAATAGAAACGCTATTCTGTGCTCTTAATTGGTCTTAGATTGCTGAGATGACTGAAAATAGGCAGGCATAACACTTTATTTTGTGCTGTAACATCAAGTGAACTCTTAAAAAAATAGCTGGTGTAGGATGTTCTTTTGCCTTTGTTAAGGAAAGGAATTTTTAAATAATTTCTAAGGCAGAAGACAAGCTTAAAAGCCAGAACAATTGATGGAATAGCAAACTGGGGTGCCTGAAGGAAAAAAGAAATAATGAAGTGAAAATGAAGCAGCCAAGAATAGTGGCTGAAATGGAGGTAACTTGCAGTGAGTATTGGCAGATGTGTGTGCTGTTAAATACCCCTCTTCCACTTTCAGTCTGTGGATTATCTGGGCTAGTTTGTTGCCTCTTTCAGCATGTATTAAGGATATTTAAAGCTTGCAAGTTGTAACCTTTTAACCTTTGAGGTCAGTAAAGCAGATACCATTCAGATTTCTTAATTTCGTGATGTTTGATAGGAGAAACAGATTTTAGACTTTCAAGTCTTAATAATAAGGGAATTTAAAGATCAGTTTAACCCTGTTGTGTATTCTGGGTTTGCACTCGAATTTACTGTGGTCTGATTAGCTAAAATTAAAATATTGCTATTTGCAAGGCATCTTCTAACTTTCTGCAGGGGTTAGTGGAATGCATTGTCTGAAGTATTGTAGCCTGTATAAATCTGAGCTGGATGGATTACACAGGATGCTGGGTCTATCACTGGAATGAAGGAGAACACTGCACTAAGCAAGAGTAGCTCAGTGTGGTTGGAGGGAATGATGCTAACTAAGCAAATGTTGTTTGAGGAAATGACCTGAGCTATTCTGTTATGAGTTAAAATTTATAAAACAGTTTGTTCTGTTGCAGTCCAGGTTCACTAAGATGGATTTCACTGTGGGCACATGCTGTGGCATTCGGGTCAAGATTATTGGTAGCTCTTAGCTTTCAATGGAACTACTGAAATAGTTGAAGTTGCTACATCATGGCACAGCACTTGAATACAGTAATACTGCTTTATTTCTTGCCATTGCATTTCTTCTGAGATGGTAGTGAAGGCTACAGATCAATTTTTCTACCATGTAACCTAAAAGAAGGTAGAAAAGTTCTAAGGCTCTGAAAACCCACGGTGGGTTTTTTTCTTTTAGAGTAAAAAGGCAGCATGGTGTGACGTGTTTCATTTTAATGTTATGTACTGTGTAAGCTATTTCCATTTACTTATCTTGCCATAAGTCATCTGAATATATTTTTACCCAGTATTAAATACCAGCCTGCTGAAAGCAGGAGGAAGTCTGACATTCCTATACAATACAGGAAGTTTTGTATTCTGATTCTTGGTATGGATAACAAGATAAACCTTAACTTTACTGTCTCTACAAATATCCAAGTGGTGCATGGCTTTGGTTAATGGGATAGTTTATAGCCCTAAAATGTTATTTGAGAGCCAGTTTTCAATGAGTTTCATAGTAGTTTTCATCCATCCAGGTCCTTACAGCACTGGTGTGAAGAAGCCACTCTTGGTGGGTAGCTAATTTCACAATCAAGGCCTTGTCATGCTTGCATACAGCTAATTGCAAAATAATCTGCACACACTGCATATAGCTATTCATTTTAGAGTGGATAAGGTGACTTGAAGACTACAAACGCTAATACTTGAGACAGAATATGGAAATACTCTCTTTTTTTAATATAAAAATTTATTTGAGAAAATTTATTAAATACAAAAACTTTGTATTTAATCCTGTGTGGTACCTTTGTACAAGAAAAATAAACTTTTTTAAAAATACAAGTGTTCAGACTGAAGGTCAAGCACATTATTTGTTCAAATAAAGTATCTTCTGTTTATTGTGCAGAAAAAGGTGTAAACGCAGACTGTTATTCCTACAGCAAGCTTCTAAAATTCCTTAAAACACAACACCAAAACTGCACTTTCAGAACTTCTTACCAGTCTTACAGAAGCATCTGATACATGAAGGGTCTCCAGAATTACATACAAAGTGTACTTTTTGGTGTATCTGGGTAGATATGAGAGAAGAGGACTTTATCCAAATGGAGATAAGGAATAATTAGAAGTTTACAGCAGATTGGATCATGTCTTCCTAAGGCTAAGAGAGGTTAGACCAAAAATTGCTTAGGGAGACAGGCCAGCCACTCCTGCCTTGAAGTGCTTCCATACCATAAAAGCTTTTCTTCCTGATGTTCACTGTTAGCATTGTTTCCATGGATGATTGTCAATCTCCCTGTTCTAGAAAACAGGCTAAAAACTTCCAGGGTAAGGTTCAAGAGGCTTTAAAAGAAAATAAAAAAAAAATAAATCCTTAATTGGGTGTATTTCCCAAATCTTCCACTTGAAAACTAAGGTTAATAGGAAGCTTCCACTACATTAAGAACATAAATATAAGGAGTTGGGTCTTCAGCTCACAGAAATGAGTGCTGTAGTTACATGATGTTATTAGCTGTGAGCTGGTGTTGCCTGTATATTTTCACTACAGACTTTTGCAAAGCAGATCCAAGGGTAACATAGTCAGGCCTGAAACAAAAACTGAAATCAGAATCAGGCTAAAGAATGCTTCCAGTAACACCTTGGGAATAGTTGCAATAACTTCAGAGCACTTGGAGATAAACTGTTTTCCCATATATGAACTTCTCTTTGCTTTTGTGTAGATGATAGACACTTTTAATTGCTGCAACCATCAGAAAATGATCAGGAACTGCTTCCCCTATGTAAGAAAGGGTGTCATTCAGAACTGGTGCTTAGTTTAAAGGTACAGTTGCTTTGGCTGTCCTAGATGAGCTGTATGAAAACATGGTCAGCAGACATGTTCCCTTCAGTAAATCATGGTGGTTGGATGTATCAGTCTGCATTTCTCATACAAGGTTTAGTAACATGCTGCTCTGGAGCAAAAGATTTATGGAAGACTTGCAAACTCTGACCTGCTTTATGAATGTGACAGGAATGTGGGGAGAAGTGCTTATCAGATCAGTCAGATGTAATTGGAATCAATCTTAATGAAGAGAATTGTTCAGATTTGAGAACTGCTGTAGGCTTGTTGACTTCCTCGGCATGTGCCCTAACTATACTTAATAAGAAATACCTAATCAGAAATAATATCTAATACTACTTCCATTCCTTTTGAAAACACATATTTGAATTGTCTCCTCTAGGAACTTGACATAATTAGATTATAAGTCTTCTAAGCTTGCAGAACCACCTTTCTCAGTTCCTTAGACTGGGACAGATGGTACACAATACAGCCTCGAGCTGTGTCTTGCACTGTGCTTCATATGAGTAGTTTAATACACAGTTTTTAAACCTCCATTTAACCCCAAACCTGCTGAAGCTTGCTAAGCAAGGGGCTACTGTCAGGGGGGATGAGGAGCTTTTAATAAGTGAAGACTCTCATAACTCCTAGCAGTGCATCCATATGAACTTGTGTGTAACTTGACATTTACCAAAATTCAGATACTTGAGTACCAGCCAGTCTTCAAAAACTGAGGCTTATAGAAGCTGGCTCTTATGCTGAGGTTTATTTGTGTACTGAGGCATTCTGTCTCTCCCTGATGGCAGAGATCTGTGTGACTGACCTTGACTCTGTAATGTCACTAGTTGTGTGTCCTCCAGTTAATTTGAATCGGGGTAAAGAAGCTGGTATATTTTTCATGGTTGAAGAATACAGGCTTAATTATCCTTGCAGTCTTTCATTTTGGTTTTTTCTCATCCCCCACCACCTTACCTGCATGTACTCCTCCACTTTTTCAGGGAAATGAACAGCACAAATGTTTGTACCCAGCCTGGTGGTGTTGCTCCCTTTGTGTATGTACAGTGGTTAACCTTGGCAGTGACAAACAGGAAGGCAAAGTCTGCAGCTTGCCTGGACTCAGTTTACCCCCTTGTAGAATGAGAAGAGAATATGAAAGAAAAGATGGGAGAATGTTCAGTTGCAGAGAACTTAAAACTCTGGTTACCTTTGGTGGGCAGTTATCTTGAACTCCTAGGGTGAAACCAAATTTCCCATTGAAATAATAATAAAAAGATGCTACTAGGAGTTGCTGAGGGGGTTAGAGGTGTATGAAATGCAGACCAGGATGCCAGAACTTTCAGGTGCAGCTAGCAGGGTCAGCGTTCCAGAGACTGGATGTCTGACTGGTAATGCAGTTCTGAACACCTAATCAGTATTTTTCATCGCTATTTTGTAGATGTTCTTCAGCTTTATTTTGGAATAGTGCTGCAGTTCAGTGGCTGGTGTGGCCTGTTGAATTTTGCCTAATGGTACAGCTGTTCTGATCTCTTCAGGCTGCTGCAATTGAAACAGCCATTTCAGACTGCAATTGCTGTAAGCCAGTTGCCTTCATTCGTGCAGAATTCAGTAGTGGAAGGAAATTATAAACGTGGTTCCCAAGCCCCGTGTTGAATCCCAGGTGGGAAGTATCTCTAAGTGTAGTCACCACTCTTAACATACGGGTAGATGAACTGGTTCATCTCAAAACTAGTTTGGTATTTATTTTTTTAGTGTAGTCCTGATGGGAGGAGACTGGAAAGGTTACAATAAAAATAGATTTTTTTTTGTGCTAAGCATATTGTGAATTCTGTATAGCAGCTAGATCTTGCCCAGTTTTCTATTGGAAATGTCACATCTGACTGTGAGAACTGTAGGGAACAAAAATACAAGCTTTACTGTTGGTGCTCTTCCCCTTCTTTCTGTTTGGAAGGTGTGAGTGGGAATGACAAAGTAATGCCTAAGACCTGCAGAGAGCTATCAAGCTTTTGTAGAGGTGCTTCCTCCAGCTTAGCTACTCATTAGGATTTTTGCATTAATGATGAACTGACAGCATGATTAAGTCTTTCCTTCTCTTACCACTCTTACTCCTGCACTTTTAACAGCACATTGGAAGACTCCAGTGTTGGAGGGACTTAAAAAAAATGGCTGCATTGTCAGAACATCTTCCATGCAGATTGTGAGGAGTAGACTTGGCTAATCTCTTCAGCTCTTCCAGGCTGTGGAGGAGGACTGGTTTAGGGACCTAAGCATTTCCAACTGCATAACAGAGTATTTACATACATAACAGAGTTGTTGTGTTATGTCTTATATCAGCTTAATGCTGCTTATCTGCTGCAGATGCAGATCTAGTGTCCATTTTAAAAGAGCCAGGGAAGAGTTGCTGCCAAAAGTTGTGGGAGTGCAGAGTCAGGACAAACAGCATTGGCATTTGTACAGCAGAGTAACAAGATTGCTCAGGAGCTGCTGGAGTATCTTGCAGCTGGCTCAGAGACAGGGGAATACAAGTTTGCTTCAGAGTTGCTTCATGTATTCAGTGAAACTTTTAAAACTGTTGGCCTGTCCTTTGTTTAATTATGATTTTTCTAAAAAGTACTTCTAAAGGAAACTCTTAAACTGGAAAACCTGTCTTTACACAAATCGTGTCAAATGGACTTTGTTCTCCTGACAAACAGTACTGCAGACCTGTCCTTTGAAGAGATTAGTGGCCTGCCTTTACTTCATGGTGCAGGAATGTTTGCTCAGCACAGCTCTAACACCTAACTGGCACACTGAAAGCTGATTGCTGCAAGAGATGGTTTTGCTCCCTGCACTACCCACCACTACAAATGTTTCTGCTTGGCTGGCTCCCAGGACAGGCTGTCACCAGCTCAGTGGCTGTGCTGGAAACAGTGTTGGACTGTGTGGGCCACGGGGAGAAAATGAAATAAAAGTGACCCATTGTGGAGCTGTGGCTTCATATTTCTCTTTCTGGGTTAGTGAAAAGATGGCTACAGATTTATGGTACAAATAATTCCATACTGCTTGATGGTATCAAATGGAGGTGCATACTGAAAATTTGGAGAGGGTATTTGATCATCTTTCAGCCTCCTGCCCCCAGTTATCTTGGCTTTCTGTGCAAAAAAATAAAAGTGAGTTTGGTGACTTAATTTGTGTGTAACTAAAGGACAGTTTGGTTTTGGGTGTTTTCTAACGAGGCTGGTTCAGTTTTCAGTTTTAACTTCAAGGAAGAGTTTTGTGCAGGAAGAAGCCTTTGTTATTGTGGTATAGGAGAGGAGTAAAGGAGGAGGTGCAATAATACCTATTTAGGTAGTCTTTGTGCTACTGAAATAACAGCAGCTTGCCTTAAATGTTCATTTCAGCTTTCCCTGTGAAAATTCATGTTGTAGCCTTGTATCAAAGTTTCTTTAGTGTCTTAAGAGTGGTGTATCTTTGAGGAAAATGAGGAAGTCTGACACTTAGCCCTTGTCTTTAAGGCATGTTCCAGCTGTAGAGTTTAATGGCTGGATTTCATCTTATGCAAGGATAGAGGAGAGAAAAATAGCCCCATTGTGGTCAGTTTTCAACTCTGTCTTGCAGGTTTAAGAGGAGAATATGTCTTACATATAGTCTGACAGAAAAAGTCTGGGTGATACGTGGTGTTCTGCATGTCTGTCCATAGGGCTTTACTAATTAGCATTTGATATCCTCACTGTAGTAATGAAATGGCCAGATGTGCGAAGTCTGAGTTTGCAATTCTGGTGTTCTAATGTGAAATCCTGTCTTACCAGCTCTGATTAATGTTTAATAAGTGCTAACCTTGCTCTTTTTCAGGATCTCTGAAAGGGAGCAGGAAAGAGTTCTGGGAGCATAACAAAGAACATGGCAACTCAAGGTATATAATGCATTACAATTTCTGTTACTAGAAACTAGCAGGCTTCTTGTTCCTCTCTTTTTAACTTTTCAAAGTCATTTGGATTGAGTAATGTCTGCTCTACTACAGTAATTAATACCTTCCACTGGAAATCAAACCTGCAGACAAGTTTGTTGTCATAAGCATTTTGGGTTCCCTA
>VZUH01002559.1:0-16764 GCA_013401175.1 Xiphorhynchus elegans
GGAGTCAATGATCTCCATCAGCTCTACAAACAAGGCAAGACTGCTGGGCTTTGTTTTCTTTTGGGAACTTTCCAAGCATCAGGACTTTGCAAGTCACCCCCATAGGCAAGGCAGTGTCTGTTTCAAGTTAATGTGCTTTGTTTTTCAGGCCACAAATAAAATCAGAACAAAGTAAAAGTTCAGATTTGTTTGAAAACAACCCAAATTGTCTACCGTGTGAAAAGAAAGGTAAAAAGAGGGTCATGGAAGCTGGGAGTGGAGAGGGCATGGGATAGGGAAAATATCTCCAGAGGAGGGAAAGTGGTTTTTAATACATAGAAAAAGAATTTATTGAAGAGAGGGGGAAAAGGATAATAAGTTTACATGGAAATCACTTTGAAATACTGTAGCTCTCTTTCTCCTGATGGGGCTCTGCTCTCACTCATAAGGCACTGAAACTGCTAACTCTTGTATTTCCACTGTATTAGAGACACATGAAGCAGATGACATCAATGAAATCAAGATACCAGGCCAAATTCTGCCCTTGATTACAGTCATTCAGCTCAATTAAGAACCTTGTCCGATGTGACCTTTCAATTCTCTGATTCCTGAAAAAGGTATAGAGGAGGACTTGAATTAATCAGACATCAAACACACATACCTTTGTTAAAACAAACTTAACTATAGAAGGATTTGGAGGGATCTTTCTTTTTGTTGTCAGAGCAAAGATCTGTTTCCAAATCTGTGAATATGATGCAGTGTTAGCTGATTTCCCCCTTACCTTACATATGCTTTCATCCCACAACTCTTCCCTCAAGGATGGCACCAGAGTTGGGCTGCTGACTTGGTGCTTGGAAAACCTGGTTTTACAATTCTCCACCCCTTTACAAATGCTGGATGAATCTGGAGACACTGGAGATGCTGTTCCCTGTCTGCCAGGTGGGAATTACAGCCTCTTTTTTCATAAGTAGGGCAACACAAAGGAAACGTGAGCTCTGTCAGTACCTTTTCTGGACTGACATATTCTCTCTCCTGTGCTGGATGGGTTGCTTTGTGAAATCAGCCTCAAACATTTCCATGGACTGCCATGGAAACTGCACTGGGCCAGCAGTAGCCCTAGTGATGCCAGATGGGAAGAAGCTATGCATATGAAGATAGAGAATTGCTCACTGAATACTAAATTCATTGGATCCAAAGTCATCAGCACTGAGCACAAATGCAGGAGAGGAACTAACCCCTGCCACAAAACCTAGTTAAAAATAATGCAAATATTCTGTGAGAAATTAAAGCAGGATAAAACTGCATTCAGTGGTACAACCACTTGTCCACTCTCAGTATAGTTTCACCCTCTGATTCACTGGAGGAGTCCATATTTCCACGAGGGCATGCAAAGGAAAGAAAAAGAGGAAAAAAAGGTGCAGAAGAGCTGATTTGACTAAGATGAATGCTGAGCAGTGGAACTCAATGAACTGTAAATAAGAGATGAAACCTTTGAAATCCAATTCACATCAGTGGTGACCCACAGCCACGGGTAAGGTTTTGGTGTCCTCCATGAGCTGGCTTTGTGTTCTTAATCCAATTAACCACAATTCTTCACATCAAGCAATTAAAAACCCCAAACCTGCGCTCTCAGTCAGTTGAAAGAAATAAAAAAAACCCCTAAATCTCATTTGTGACATTAAAAGTAATTGTGCCCTTGTCAAGAGCCTGACATTAACAGGGCCAAGACTTCCTTCCTACACAGCTCTGACAGTAAAGCTCAGTGCCTGGATGTTACAAGGAGGATAACCAAGGAAAATGAATGTATTAACCTCTGCCTGAGATTAAAAAAATTGGTAGAATGGTGAGAAATTTTTATTGCTCCTGTAAATTGTGGGACTGCCCTCTGCACTATTTTTGTTGTTCTTTGATTTTTCTATAAAAACAACTCAGAAAACTCTGCTTGTGCAAAAAGCCAGCACTACACAAGGAGGCTTCACCAGGCTGGGGAAAATTTGGAATGCCCAAGCATTTTATTTACTTTGCAAGAATTAGAGTTAAAAATGGTTACCTGTGGGAAGGTCTCTTGCCAGCAACAGCCAAGAGATGCAATTGAAAAGAAAAGCAACATTTCAGAGAGTTTCCTTTCATGAAAAAGCTTCAAGGTTCTCTTTCAAGAACCAGTGTTGGACAGGGGGAGAACCACATAGCACTCTGCTCTTGGATGATTCAAAAAAACTATAGAAAAAGCCATTTCAGTGAGGCTGCAATGGGAAAGAAAGGAAGAATTACATGCTATGGATGCAGATAAAGGAGCAGCCAACACAGTGGGACTAACAACACCCTGAAAATGTTTCTGCACACACAAACTGAAAGCATTTCACTATTGCTCTTAAAATGAAATGATCTTCCCAGACGAGCTAGGCACCTACCTGATGTCCCATTGAATTTATTCCCTCAGGAAGAGACACTGATATAATGGCAACTTCGTGCAATGCAAACCACCCTGAATCATTGCTATTTTGAGTTCAGCAGCCGATCCTGCTTTTGCTGCAAAGAGGCCACACTGATGGCAGAACTAAACTGAACTCGTGTCTCACATTGGGTTGAAGATGCAGTTTGACAAGTGCTGCTTGAGCAGACCTGAGCACATCAGACATTTTCACTGATTCCCTCATTACAGACACTCATAACATACCAGCCAACAATCCCTCATTAGCACACAGCAGAGGAAGTCTTCCCAGGGTATTATGTATCGTGTTTGGACAGTTAGAACTCACTGCTACTATTTATTCACACCACTATAAATTATTCTCCTCCAAATGAACCTGAGGCACGTAAATGCTGACTGGGAAACTACCAGAGGCCTCTCCTTTCCTGCAGGATGTGCATTTCCTTTCTAATAAACTTCCTGCCTAAAAATGGAAAAACCAAATGCTAGTGGAGCTTAGGTGTTTGGAGCTTGCTTAACACTTGCTGTGTGCCTCTTAAGGCTCTAAATTTGTTGAGGGCTTATATTGTTCCAGCACTGCCAAACAGCACCACTGGTGCCTTTGAGTAACTTTCACACTCGTGTAAGCATCGAATTATTTTTTCACAGGCTTTTTCCTTCCTTTTTTTTAAAAAAAACAAAACCAAAACACATATTTTGTCCTGTCAAATGATACCCAACCAGGCACTCTAGACAAGCAGCAGTTTTGAGTGTCACTTACAGCAGGGAAACCAGAAGCAGTCAAGCAGATACAGCCAGCCCTCTGCACAGTGAAAAGGCTCTTGGGATACAGGAGGCTTTTTTGGGATGCTGTTCATATTCCCAGTGTGATGCAGCCTACCAGGACCAGTGCTGGAATAGCAGTGCAGCTCATGCAAGCCTCCTGATGGGCAGTGATGTGGCATCCTTGTTCACAGGCGTTGGGTTTAAACCAGACTGAAAATCTCCCTGGGAGTCATTTATGACCAGCCAGAACCTGGTACTGAATTACCCTGAATTATCACTGAATTTCCCAGTGCCTCTGTGGTGGTCCATAAGCACAGACCATGTTATGCCTCTGGGCTTCCAGTGACACCCCAGTGTGTCGTGGGGACCAAATACCCCACACAGGGTGGTCCAGCCCGTAATGGAGTTGGAAATTTCAGTGGAAAGTTGAATTTCTCACTGAGTTTAGTGTTGCTCAGCCCCTGATGAACACAGCAGACTGTCTTGCTCTCAGAGATATTTGTGCTACAACTTCTGTATCTGACTTATTCAAACACCCAGGTCAGAAGCTCTGGGGGCAGCTGCCTGCTCGAGCCTCTGACAGCTTTATTGCCATGCCACGGGAGAAGCAGATACCTCCTTTGAAACCAACTTGGAAATTACTTGATGGTTCTGTCAGGTGTCCCTGACACTTCTTTGGGGTTTTCTGTCTGCAGCTCCACCAGGCACTGCTGAGAGAGAGGCAATTCTATTGACAGGCTGTCCCCAGAGCACACTGGGAGTGTGATGTTGTACCTTGCACATTTTGGAGACGTCTTCTTGTTTCATTTATTTGGAAAGATTGATCTCATAGTTGCTGAAGAGAATCATCTCTGTTGCTCAGCTCACATAAACACTGCAGAAGGTCTTGGCAAATAAAAGAGCTGATCTCCACTGATTGCTGCAGCCTGAAAATGTCTTTGGGTGATTGTTGCTCCAAATTGTTCCTTCAGGAATGTGAGATGGGCAGTCTTGATTTAATTTTAAATATGTTTATCTTTAACTGCTTTGATAATTTCTTCTGTGTTTATACACATCTCCTTTTTATTTGGAGACAGGACCAAAACCAGGCAGCCACTGTCAGAGTCAGGTTAATCCAGTGCTGCTTTTGTCCTTTTCTGTCATCCAAGCTTGAAGAGACAGAAGTTCCACCAGACCACAATCAAACAAGATCAATTTTTGCAAGCTCAGTAAGACCAAATCACGTGAACCAGCATTGAGAGACAGATCTTTGACTGAAATAAGATGCAACCAATGGTGGACAGAAATTAGGGTGGCCCTGGGCTTTGGTGTTTCTTCTGCAGGGCCTCAGCTTTGAACATCTGAGGTCCCTATTTACCCATTTCCTTGCAGGGAATGTTTCCCATTTAAATAAACACTATCAGGGCTCTTTGCACAGCACAGGAAGTCCAGGATTCAGATTCACTCAGGGTCTCGCTGAAGTGAGTCATTTATTATTTCAATTAATTGTTCAGCTATCCTTACATGTTTGCTATCACTCTACCAGGTTTTGAACCACTTTTTTTTCCATCCTCAGGACATGATCTTTGCCAGAAAGGGCTGCACAACCAAGACATCTGCTAAAGAAATGATTAGCTTCACACCAGAAAAGTAAATACGCTGGCAAATGTCTTACAAGTCTGTTTATTTGTGAGAATGTCTGTGGCTGTGCCTTACGTGAAATAAACCAAAGGAAGACAAACGTCAACACCTTGGTTGACAAAAGCAAAAAAAGAGGGGCTTTTTCCTAAACTGAAAGTGCTTTTTGCCTGTAGGAGAATTCTTGCAGTTCCTCTTGCTGTGGAGGAAAGGCAGGAGCACAGAAAGCAGGGAGATGTCCTGCCACCCCCTCCCAGTTTGTCCTCCCATCACCAGCCTGGGTGGGATGCAGCTGCCCAGATGTTTGTTTGTGCTCCTCAGGCTGTGCTGCTGGAGCCAAGAGCCAAGTCCTCCCCCGTGACCCATCCCAGTGACTCCTGGAGCCTGTGGGGAGCCAGCAGAGGGAAGGCTTTTTCCCCCCCGTGTGAATAACAACTCCATCTTCAGCACTTCGTTAACTATTGCAGCTGCAGGAGAATGGCTTTAAGCTGGGAAATGAAAAAAACAAACAAACAAAAAAACCCCAACAATAAAACCCAAACACAAAAACACAACCCCCAAGCTGAGCTATAGGCCCTGCAAGGTGGTTGAAGAACCAGTGGCTCTTCTCCCACCTGAAATGTGTTTGCTTACAGATCAGATCCCATCAATGCTGCATGAAGATGCCACATCCATCACTGAAGAGAGCAAAGCTCTTCACAGCATTTTTAAACCTCTTAACAACCCTTTTTACCCCAATGCTTACAGCTAACAGATATCCCAGATCCAGAAAGACCTCCAGGTTTCAAAATGAAATCAGTCACTGTTGGCTGGGCTTCTTGAAAACTGGGATTCCAGAATGGACCACAGCCCTCTGCACTTGGTCTGTCCCACTGGCACATGACCAAAATCGACTCTGGATTGACCTGCTTGCAAATCTATTTAGCATCTCATCTGGTCTTGGATTTTCCATGATCACCTTGACCTTGGGCCATAAAATATCCCTGATCACCACAGACCAAGACAGGGTGATGGCATACACTCCTCTCAAAGTCTCCCTGAACCTTCAGCCTGTGACCATCATCTTCACAGGATGCAGGAAAACAGGTCATAGCTTGGTGTGTGCAGCTATTGTGGCCATGGCCACAATAATAATTCCAAAATATTACTATGAAAGCTGTGATTTCCAGGCTGCTGTGCTGATGAGGTAAATTAGAGCACATCTCAGCATAATGAAACTAAGAGGTTTGGCCCAAAGCAGACAATAGGTTGATGTGCATGGAAGAAAAGCCTGTACACAAAGTGCAAAGCAGCGAATTTAATTATTCAGCAAAGGACTTGAGTTTTCCTGCAGGAGTTCTGTTTGGAGGTTTTTTCCTTCCTTTTCTTTTTTTTTTTCCTTTTTCTTAAATAAGAGCTGTTGCCGGGACAGTTCAATTTGCATTAGTAAATGAATTATACACACTAGCTGAGACTCACACTGGGAAGTGATGCTTTGAATAGAATACAGGATGTATTGGATTAGGGAAAACTTAGACTACACAAAATCTCAGTTGTTTCTTTCAGCAGATCTGCTGCAAAAGGGCTTTTTTCCTAATCCTTCCAGCTGACACATTCTGAGTCTGCACCCTTAAAGCTGTTTTTGTGATTATAGAATAAGAATTTTAAAACTCACAAACCTTGATTGAATACAGAACCAGGCAGTTCATGGATTTTCCTGTCATTTAGGAGCTCACATTTTTAAATAGTTGCTAAAGCATCCAGCCACATACCAGGACAGGAAGATGCAGAGCCAGGACCTTCCATGCAGTCAGATGCCAGCAGCAGGAATGCTAAAAAAAAAGAAACCCACGAGGTGGTTCTCAGAGAAATTTGCAGTTGCTGCTCACCCCTAAGTGGTGCAAGTGTGTAATTCACAGTTGTATATACACACCTGGAAAATTCCAGCTGGATCAATGAACTTCCCTTGCAGGGAGCTGCACCACCCAAAGGCTCTGCCAGGATGAAAGATGAAGATGGTGATGACAATGATGGAAATAAACAAAGTCAAATAAAATATATACTTCAATTTGAAAGAGACCCAAATAGGAAGACCCTTGCTAAGTGTTCTAAGCTGTGAAATTGCCCCTATGTTGTAAACTAAGTATGTTCAAAAAGTTTATACATTTTCACTCTCTCCCCACCAAAAAAATCAAGCTGTGTTTATCTCTACTAATATCTTTCGGATTTTGATGGTCCAATTTTCTTCCTTTGACCTGGATATTTGCTGAAAACACACAACTGGCAACCACAGAAAGGCAAGTGTCCTGATTGCCAGGCTGATGGACTACACAGTGCTGGCAGTGGCTGTCTTTTCCACGCTGACCTACAGGGGACACCTCTCAGGGGAAGAGGGTTGAACACAATGTCACACGAATGCCTTATTTTTGCAGCTGAACTGCACATCATTCTCTGTGTTTTCGCAGCTGGAATACCTAATTTGTCTCATTACCCACCCCATATAGAATCTCACACAGAATGCTGCTCTAGATGGGCCAGGACAATAACACTGCACAGAAACTCTTACAGATACATGTCTGCTGTGGTGACATCAACAGCCTGAGCATCTTGGTGAGCTTGGGACTGCTAGTTAGCTGGACTAGTTATGCCAGTTTAGCACCAGCACTGACTTGGCTTAATGGGAGCCCAAATCTCCATGAGGGGCTCTAAACAACTCTCACAGGGAGCAGGATGGGTGGCAGGGAAGGCTCAAGCTCAGTGCTCAGACCCTAAAACTTCAGCTAATGTGGGAGAACCCACTGCAGGCAAAGCATGTCAGTGGCTGCAAATGTTGCAGGCTGAAAGGATGGGAGTTTGGAATTAGTTCCTTCCCCTCACCTTCATTCAGAGCAAAACACTTTAGAAGCTATGAAAAATATTGTCCTTAAAAAGCAGAAAGTTTCTATGAGCAGTTCACAGTTTTTGTGTGGCTCAGAAGTGTTCCATTCATCACAAGCCTGTGTTCAGCTCATCTAAGAAAGGGGAGCACTGTGCCACTATTTTGGGGGAAATCTCTCTAAGAAAAGGTTCTTACCCGTGTTTGATCTTCACAAAACTAATACAGGACATGTGCTTTTTTTTTTCCTCTGAAGCTTCATCTGCACAAGGAACCAAATGTTAATCATAATTTTCCTAATTCTGGAGGGACAGCCATTGATCTGAGTGCTGTGCAAACATGTTATAGACTGCAATTTAAATGTCATGTTGCATAAAACCATCTGCTTACCTTCCACATCTCAGCACTCCTTGCCCACACCAAATCTCTGAGCACACTCTCTCAGCCCCTAATTAAAAAAAAAACCCAACAACAAACAAAACAGAAAGATGGCTACATCTACTTATCATTGTCTAAACAGAGCCAGTTTTAAAAGCAGAGCTCAAGGAACTCTGTGAAGGAACATGATTTTGTGCTGGCTCTTTTCTGTAGTACAAGTGTCTCTTGCTACAATGGGCTCTTCCCACGGTAAGTGGGTCCCTTCTGCATTGCAAGGGGTCTCATTTGTCACTCAGATTTCTGAGAAATATACAGGTCACAGATGTGCATCTGTTTAAGCTGTGATGCCATAAGGAAAAGAGGGGGTGAAGATACACGAAAATGAAGAATATCCTTTCCTGGCCATTTATTACTCTGAGGCATCAGCACTGAAGAGCACCCAAAATAGTTTCACACCAGGATCTGCCTGCCCAAAGACTTTCAAGTGAGGATTACAGTCTGTTACTCCAAATACACCTTGAGAAAAAAACCCAAACCAACCAACAACCCAAGTGAAAAACCAAACAACAAATCCCCAAGCTCATTTAAAATATGCACACTGCTGCCTGTTTATCTTCACTTAAATCAGCTGATCCTTCCCTTGTTTAGGTCACTATGGAAACTGCAGAGTTGTTAATTTGCAAAGAGGAGAGTGTAGTAAGAAATGTTAATTGAACATTGGTAGCCTGGGAGCCTCTCAAATGTCTTTTTACACTCACAGAAACATTTACTGGACACGGGAAATGAATGAAGCTTGTGGAAAATACGAAGAAAAGAAATCACCTTCCCTAATTCCCTGGTTTCTCTTGGAGAAGGTGAAATACATTTTGCTTTCCAAATAACTAGTTTGAGGAACATAATTAAGTTTGGTTTTTTCCCCTACCCATTTCCAATGCTTCCCATTCAGGAAAAAAAAATAAAAATAAATCTTATGGATACATGCAAAAAACCTCCTCAAACCTGGGTTAGTCAGCTCTTTTCCCCCTCTTTACTCCAATCTGAGAGTGAATTTCTCTGAGGGCTTCCAGATTTCACCTTGTGCACTCCTTTGCCATAGATGCTACAGCTCTGTCTCACACGAATCCAGGAGCTGCATCTATTTCAGATGCAAGAAGAAGAGGTTGTCTGGAAAAAAAAAGAAAAATTTTATACACAGAAGGGCAAACCAGACTCGTTCAGCCTTTGGCAAAGGGCTGACAGCTCTTCCACCACCCCACCAAAGAGTGAGGGGTGCCACACTCAGCCGAGCTGGGAGATGCCACAGCAGGTTTGCACCTTCTATTCTGCAACTATTAATCTCTTTAATAGAGGCAAAGCCCTTGCAGAGCTGACACTGATATGAATTTTGCAGGACTCTCCGCTGTTCCTGGCTTAGCACCACTAATTAATAGGTCTTCTGCTAAGCAGCAGGCTGAACCCCTGTGGTTGTCAGCAGGGGGAGGTGATGCCAAGCCATTAGGTGTTGGGATATTTCAGCCTCGGTGCCTCCAGCCACGTCCAGGAGCCCAAATCTGAGAGCCCTTGCATCAGCAAAGTCTGGCTCATCATTCTGGGGCCAGAACCATCCCCTGGCTCTTGGCTCAGCACTCTGCTTGCTGAGATAAGGTCCACACACACACACACCTCGTCGAGGCCCCTTGCTCAGCACTCCCATCCTGCTGAGTTAAGGCAAAGTGCTCGTGGTTTCTTGCTGAACATGTGTAGTTTACTGTTTTGGGGCCAAGAGGTTAACAAACCTTGACAGCTTGGCTGGTCCTTCCTGAAAAAGCTGACAAATCCACAGGATGTGACTGGCACGTGTCCCCTTCAGTGCTGAAGGACAAGGCTTACTGGCAACTGAGATGCTTTCAAGCATGTAACCCTCATTGCTTCCAGGGGATTTACCCTTAGACAGGTCTAGGTAGGGAAAAATAAACCCTGTGGATGAACTGGAGCCTGCCCTGCTCCCTCTGATTACATCACCCAACAGCAGGATTACCTGAAAGCCACAGCCCTCTCCTAGAACAGCTCCTCAAACCACAATTGAATTCCACTTGAAGCTGAGCAGACAGACCTCAAGAGACCTGAGGCAAGTCCCACACCATGTCTGAACACGGTCTAGACATGCAAAGCCCTCTGTTCTCCTTGCCCAGGGTTACTTGCAAGTGCCCTCCAAAACCATTCTCCAGGGCAGCATTTTTCTCTGTGTATTTATATATGTCTTTACACGTGCTGTTAGGTGTAACATTTAAGATGTAAATTGCACGTTCAAAGCAAAACATAACACTCTCTCTGTTTACATGCTATTTCTCAGGAAAAAAAAAAGCAATGAGTGTCATTTCCCTCTCGAGCATTTCGACAAATCAAGGATTCCAAGCACTTTTCCTGTGACAGCAGGGAAAACAAGAAAACCTGGAGCACCTCTCCTCCTGGCTTGCTCGCTGATATTTTATGCATTCATTTATTCAGCCTGAGCTGGGAGAAAGGCTTTCAGCCTGCAGGGGGTGGATGGAGGATGCTAAGACACATCCTGCAGGTTTGGAGCCTGCCAGGGGTTGACCACTGAACACACCCAGTCCTGCTGAGCCACCACCACCTCCCTGCTCACCTCAGCATTGAAATGCTCCTGCTCCCAGCTAGAGGTTGTTTCTCATCTATCCAGAGGGGCTGGATGGGAAAATGTGTCTCCTGTTTTAAGGGCAGGATGAATTGGTACAGCTGTCTGCTCTAACTCTGTGAATTTGCCATCTCAGGCAACGATGACCACACCAAGTCTTGATTCACAATGAGGATTTCTTATTTGTTAGAAAGTTATTCAGTCCTGCTATAAATATGTCAAGGTAAAGGGAATAAACCACACAGGTCTGGTAGTTACTTATACTGAATATTTAAAATTTACAACAAGTTCCAGATTTGAACTTGCACTTCCTAAGCTTTCAGAAGCTGCATCTTGAAATACCCCTGCTAATTTAGACAGCTTGTTGGGACCAGAGAGAGATCCTCTACCAGAAAGACACTGTGTGCCATCTGCTGGGGAAGAGGCAGCTCAGGCATCTTTTGGGTGCTCCCCAGATTTGGGGAACCATGTGTGGAGCAGACACACAGCTATTAGCAGGCCTGGGGGGTTGGTAACATGCAGGAAAGAAAGATGATGTTGTCATGAACTGTACCATTTCACAGCGATTTTCAAGACAGAGAGAAGGCACAAAAGGTGTTCTAGAAGCTGGGGGGTTTGGGGTGTGTTTTCCAGGGCAGAAAGCCATGCATTTGTTTCATTTCACCTACAAACCTTTCCTGGGCAACAATTGGAGTCTTTCTGTCCTCCCTGCTGGTCCCCTCTTCATGGCACCTTTGCAAATATCCTAAATATTCCCCACTGAATACAAATCTGGAACAAGCCTGAAGCTGTGAAAGAGAAACAGGTTGCCACCCTCTTTCATCTTTAGCTGGAAGTGCATTGCATTTTGGGGGAGAGGTAGAGTAGCTTTGAATGTGGAAAGTAAAATAAAGTAATGGAAAATATTTAATGAATTCCAGATGATTCACCAGCCGTTCGGCTAGAAGAGCAGAGGGGAACTGACAGACAGAGAAGGAAATGCAAATTAGATAAGCAATAAAGCAAGAGAGCTGCACAACCACAAATTCTCTTCAGATTTCTCAGAAGTCAGTGTTTAGACTTGGCTTTGAATTGACATAATGGGCACATTTTACTTGCTGTCGTGCTAGCAAGCGAGCCAAATCACAGTGCACTTTAGTGCTCCAGTGTTCTAATAAGTATTTGCTTCAAAGCAGCAGTTCAGATCTCCCTGTGAATTTTGTCAAGTACACATCATATCAAAGGATAAGTATTTGTCAAAGCCTTTATTCAGCCACAAAGCAGGGGGAAGGTTTGTTTAAAGACTGTCAAGTTGCACCTGCTGGCTCACACTGGGAGGATGAAAGGAACAACTGGAATGTCTGTCACTGTTGAATTTTATTTCTCATTTCTTAAAGTATTTTTAACCGACGTGAAAGGACTTGTTGTATTACAAAAGCAGAATGTTGCTGTAAGCCTATTCAGAGCCCTTCAAGTGAGGAGATAATAGATTTGTGGCTAATAAAGTGGTACTTGGCTGTGAAGCAAAAGAGTGGAATTAGGGTGGCATGTTAACAAGATGTGGATGCCCTGCATGCTAAAGCAGCCTGAGCCATTGCAGGGTGGTTTTTTCCTCTAAAACAATAGTTTCTAGAAATAAAGAAAAGGGACGACACACCTGCATAAGGGTGGATTGATGCAAGACGAGTGTGCTGCGTGGGCTGAGCCCTTCTGTGCCTCTCTGCCTTTTGCTGGCCAGGGAGAACATCCCCTCTGCTCCTGGGGTAGGGGTTTGGCAGCGTGAGCTCTGAGAGCAATGAGGTGCTGAGATGCTTTAGCAGCTGAGCTCAGCTCCACAGCAAAGAGTCGTGCTGAGCAGGGCAGGCTACAGCGAGACGCAGACACCAGATCTATTGAATAAACCCAAGTTAGTCCATGTGGGATGTCAGGGAGGAGAAAACAGGGCTGCTTTTACTGCAGTCCCACAGCACTTTCTCCCCTTCTCTGTACAGCAAGGGATTAGAGAGTGGAGAGTAACATTAGGCAGCACAACCCCAATGAGCCAGGCTTAGAATGAGGGGCTCAGAAAACCAGTTAGGGAGGCTCCTCTGGTTTTTGTCATCCACATTAACAACTGCCCTCAAAACTGTCTCCCAGGCTTTGTTTTTCTATCTTTGCCACTGTGAACTTCATTTTCAAGTTATTGCCTCTTTTCATCCACACATTATACCGGGAAAGAGCAAGTTGTTCCTGATTTGTAAACTACTTAAAAGCTGCTGATTAAATTCAGAGGGTGCCTTGCTTTCACTTCTCATGAGAGTGTTCATAGCAGGTCTCTCCTAAAAGCAGCTGGTTATAAGAAATGGAAACGAGTTACCAAATCAGATAGCACTTTCTTCCTCTCCAGGTGTTAAAACCCAATGCTATAAAACAGCCCTCAGGGACCAGCCATGCCCTGGAGATGGTTCATCCTCTCTAAAACATCAGCAGAGGATTCAGGTAACACAGAGCTGCTGATGGCAACACACAGAGCATTTCTTTGTTAAGTTACTGGCCCTAATTAGAACTTGGCTCGAGTCAAGCCCTTGGACCAGGTACAGCCAAACTCTGCTGTGTTCTGAATGCATGATCCAATTCCCAGTTCAGCCCAGCATTGTGCTCTCTTGGAAGGGGATGGGGCTCATCTCTAACTCAAGCCAGCCCCAGTGAAGCCTATCCAAAGTTGCCATCTGCTGCCTGATCTGTGGCCTGATGGGAAGAGTTTGCTGCTCTGTCCTGCTCTTTCAGGAGGAGGATGGAAGGCCCAGCAATTTCTGCAAGTGGTAGAAAACCACTGAAGTGGAAATCCCAAACTAAACAATTGTATCTCCATCTAGTTCATTCAGCATCAGATTTATGAGCAGCTAATTCATGTCCCTCACACCTCTCAATCTTGGTCCCTTGAACCCATTCCAAACATATTTACATTTCTAGCTACACATGATAAATATTACAGAGTTCCCTTAGAAATTCCTCATTTAAAACACTCACATCCCCTTCAGCTTTTAAAAAAAGTATTGCAGATTACTAGACTAGAGGACTATGCTGATGAATTTCCTTAGTTGAAAACATTATAGGCTTTCACATGGTGGACAGCTCTTGCCCTCTCCCAGTCATTGCTTTATCCTCAGCACAGTGTCCTGTGCCACAGGAAGCTTCTCCAAAGCATCCTCTTCCCTAGGTTTCCTTCAGGATTAAAAAAAAAAAAGCCATTCTCTTTGCTCCACTTCCCAAATCACATCCCCTTGCTGTTTGCTCTGCACTACAGTGGACAGCCTAATTTACACTCTATATGTTTGCTACCCTTTACCCTATGGATGTGTCAAGATGCACAGCCCCAAAATCAGATTTCTGCATGATTTTCCATCATCAGAGCCCCAGGAATCTGTGCCCAGAGGTACCAGGCTAATGGGAACAGGGTAGAGGCTTCTTAAAAGCACTTGTAGCAGAAAGTAAGGATCATAAAGGTGGAAGGAGAAGCAGGGAATTTGGAAATAGCCAAATGTACCAGAAATCCTGTGACCCTTCTTGTGCTGCTGCTTTTGGATGCACTGAAAAGCAAGAAGCAGAGAAGTAAACTCATTGAAGCTGATTCTTTTTTTCCAGTTTTGACTTAAAAAAAAATAATTAACCATGTATAGTTTCTGTTTCTGATGAACTCAAGATATTTTTACTAAGTCCCTTTGATAGCAAATGATATTCACAAACTTTTCTGTTTTAAACCTAAATCCCTCTGCTTATAAGGCTTAAAAACACATGGTGAGCTTCAGCCAAAGCTTATCCTCTGATTAAATCACGTTCAGTTTCCTCTGCTGTACGGTGTGTTTTAAGCTGTGTGTTTGTGCTGTGCTTTTAGCATCCTCCAGAGTTTCATCCTGCTGTGCCAAGGATGCAGGGAATCCAAAGGCAATGCCAGAGGTTCATATTATAGTAATGAGCTTCATTAAATAAATAACAAGATGGAAGAGAAACTTTCTTAGCTTGCTTATCAGGAGAGCAGATAGAATCAAGGCATGATTTGGGTTGGAAGGGACTTTAAAGATCTATTTCCAACGCCACTATCACAGGCAGGGACACTTTCCCCTAGATCAGGTTGCTCAAAGCCCCATCCCATCTATCCTTGGACCCTTCCAGGGATGGGGCATCCACAGCTTCTCTGGGCAACCTGTTCTAGCCTCTAGCAACCCTCACAGTAAAGAATTTCTTCCTAATATCTAAATTGACCTACAGTGCAAAAGGTGCCATAGAGCACAGGAACCTTCCCATGACTTAGTGATGGATCAGCTTTGGCTGAAGCTCCCAGTGTGTTTGGTAACCATTCCAAACAGCCCTTTCAATAAATTCACCTTAATCTGCATTGAGAGGACTGGGCTGGAAGAGCCCAAAGACTTAATGGGAAAACACAAACCAGTTCTGCATGTCTGTGTTATCTCTAAGCTCGTCATTGATTGTAATAACTGAATGCATCACTTGATGCTTTGGGGGATTTGTGCCTTCCCACCTCCCCCTGCCCTATTTTAATTCTTTTTCTCCAGCAACAACAGTTTCAGCCATTGACTGTCCCATCCCAACTCCACCTTTTAAATGGCATGCACAGTTTGGGGGGTTTACTCTGACTTGTAGCATCCCAGAGCAGCACATCTCAACTCCTGACACGGTATAAATTGGATCCCTGGATCTGAAACCCAGGAGCTGGCTGCTTTAGGAAAGAAAATTCCCATGGAAGAATGCACTGTGACAAAATCCACCTTCCTAAGGCATTCCCAGCTTGTATGAATTACTTAATTCCTTTTAAACCCACTGTCTTAGCCATTTCTGGACGTGGCACCTCCAAGGCATGGATAGCTTAGTTGATAAATTAGGGAAATAGATACAACATCATGATGCTCCAGCATTTTCATTTAACAGTTTCCAACATTTATGAAAACATTCCTTCTCCTTTTAATCCTGTTTGCTTTTCCTTGCAAGTCTCCAGCTAAATAAAGATATTTATCTCAGTCTTGCACGCTCATCCAATAAACTGTTTCTTAATTATGACAGAGTAATTCTATTTCAATTGGAACTCCTTCAAGGTCCTACTTTACTCCAATAGTAGGTACACTGAGGGTATTGCTCATATGAGTTAAGAGTATGTGAGGTAAAAATGAAAATTAAAGGCCCTGCCCCAGAAAATGTGGCTTGAACTGACTGTGCCATATGTTTTCTTTAGGTAGAGCAAGGATTTTTCTTGTTAAAAATATTATTTCTGACAGGAAACATTTGTCTGGGATAACGGACCTGTGTTGGGATTAAAAGTGCAAAATTAGGGATGCACTTTTCCCCTCCTTTTTAATTAGAAGAGTTGCCAAGCTCACAATGCAATAAGCAAAGTAATTTGTGGCAAAACAAGAGGAGGCATTGCTAAATTAATTTTGATGATGTAAAATCCCGGGGGACACCAATCAAGGAACACAAAACTGTTTGTTTGTCACTGTTGTAGGGATTTTAACACAAAATTGTGTCCCTCGGAGAATTGCTGAGGAGCTGATGATTTTGGGAAGTTGTCACTGCATCAAATAAATACAGGACATTTCTGGAGCACTCACAGTCTGAATCAAGTCATTTCAAACACGCATGAAGAGCTCCCTTCCAAGATTGGTTTGTTTTGCTGGCTTTCCAACAAGAAAACAACATAAATTCAAACTTTTAACAGAAAAGTGCGATTTTCTTCTGCTTTTAATTGCAAGGGAACTTCTGGGAAGTGACTGGCAGAGGAGACTGTGAGCAACTTTTAAAGTCCCAGTGAAATTAGGGGGGTTCAATGACAATTTGGAAATCCCACGGGACAAATCGTGGCCACGGTCTGCAAATGCTGTCAGTGTTTATAATATTCTTTGAAAGCAAACCCCAAAAAAACAAACCAGCACATGATAACTCTTACCATATGGATGAGAAAACACGATAGATGCGTTGAGATTATTTCTGAAGCTCGTATTTTCTCTGTTTTTTGTGATTTAACAGAGGAATCATGAAGATGACTCTGCTGCGACATAATTCCTGCCAGCAACAGGCTCCACAATCATAAAAATCCATCCTAGGATAAATTACAGAAATGACTGTTAATCCTTT